>SNQJ01S0111210.1:10372-28852 GCA_010110895.2 Picea sitchensis | reverse complement strand
GGCTTAGGCTTAGGTTCTGAACAATTACATCCGGATTTATGAGAAGACTTGGTATGCTTCTTCTTATGACAGCCATAATTAGTTGTTTCATTGAAGACATCACATATAGATGAATCAAAACCCAATTGTTTCTTAATGGATTTATTCATCTTCTTCCTCAAACATTCTTTCTGTAGAACAGTAACAATTTGTTCTTGTAAACCAGCTAGAGATAATTCAGAAATATTGATATCCATATCATCAAGTCTTTCTCTAACTAATTCTGGGACTTTTCCCAGCATAGTAGAAGGATATTTGCGGAGGTAGGCTACATTTTTTGGATCTGGTACTTTGTATATCAGATTTTGCATTGTGCAAAAGAATTTAGGGAGTTGGGATATGTGGCATAACTGTTGATTCATGTACAAATCAACAAAATGATTTGAATCTATCTTAATGTTCCCATAAAATTCATGAATCACAGCTTTAACAAGCTCTTCGACTGGTTTAGGATTAATCATTATTTTGAGCTTACTTTTAGGATTAACTCTGTCCCACTAGAGTCCTAAGTTCCCAGTAAATCCCCATGTTAATCTGACAGCCAGATCACTCCAAGTGACCCTATCTTTAAACATCATCTTCTGGGTTTTATCCCAGGCATTCCATTTTTGGATCATCATCATTATCTCTTCTTTAGATTTACAATTAGTGCTAGAGATAGGAGCACTCTCTATATTGGAGGAGGAGAGTGTAGGATGATCAGGATCCTGTTGGGGTCATTTAGAAGATCCATATTTAGCATGACACCATTTTTCCCAAGTTGATTGATAAGCAGGGCCATTTGATGGTTCTCCTGGACCAGGCATATGAGTATCTTCTCGGGAAGGATCCTCATGAGCAAAACTTGATTCTTCTCCACCTATAACTTTAAGTGAAGGAATTATAGCTTTATTATTCTGCTGAATTTCATCTTTTAAGGCAGAAGACTGGGTTTTGACTAACTCTATTTTGGAAACAACGAGTTGCAAAACTTCAGCAATTCTAGCTCCAAACTTTCCTATATTCATCCAGGAAGAAAAAGTACTAGTTACTCTATATTGTTTTGATACAGGTGCAGATATGCTACTAGGTCAAGATTTTGTAAATAAATGTTTGCCCGTGACTGTAGGAAAGAATTTTGTACAGTTTACAATATATGGCAACGCCTTGACAACCCCCAGTAAGACTACTTTTGAAACAAGAATTGCAGTTAAGGAGGCTACTAAAACAATTGAGAAATCAGCCAGTAGTCTAGCAAGGATCCAAAAGATTGTTAAACATGCTGATAAGCATGGAATGGATATTATTAAAGAAATCAAAGAAAAGATTGAAACTGATTGCACATCTGAATATCCAAATGCCTTTTGGACCAGAGAACAATACTTTGTACGTTTTCCATACAAAGAAGACTATGTCCCTAGACCACAAAAGGCATCTACCAATAATATGTCTCCTTCTAAGTTAGAATATTGCCGTAAGGAGATATCTGAGCTCCTAAGCAGAAAAATGATAGAAGTTAGTAGAAGCCCATGGGCTTGCCCCGCCTTCTATGTAAACAAGCATAGCGAGGAAAAGAGAGGAAAACCAAGGATGGTCATAAATTATAGAGCTCTGAATGATGCTCTATTATCTTTAATATTTCCTCTGCCTTCTAAAGAACTTCTATTTTCAAAAATAGGGAAATGCAATGTCTTCAGTAAATTTGACTTAAAAAGTGGATTTTGGCAAATTGGCATTATTCCTAAAGATCGATACAATACTGCATTTTTTGTTCCTCAAGGACAATACCAATGGAAGGTTATGCCTTTTGGATTGAAGAATGCTCCATCCGAATTCCAGAAAAGGATGGATGATATTTTCAAGCATTTGAATTTTGTTATTGTATATATTGATGACTTACTGATTTGTTCGCGAGATTGTAAATCACATGTACAACATCTTAAGGTGGTTTATGATCTTATATTCAAACATGGATTAGTGCTCAGCCGTTCCAATCTTTGTTGGGTACAAACAAAGATTGAGTATCTCAGACTAATTATGTCACAAGGAGAGGTTGAACTCCAAGATCATGTCTTCAAGAAATTATCAGATTTCCCTGATGAGATCCTAGATCAAAAGAAATTACAAAGGTTCCTTGGATGTCTGAATTACATCAAACAATTCTACGAAAATCAGGTCAAATATGTCAGGATCTTACAGAAGCGTTTGAGCAAGCCAATACCCTGGAACTATAAGATGACTCAAGCAGTACAGATCATAAAGAAAAAAATTCAGAATCTGCAAAAGTTACATCTTCCAGATATGAGCCTACAACTAATATTAGAAACTGATGCTTCTAATGAAACTTCGGCTACAGTTCTCCTCCAAAAGAATGGCCCATGATTAGAAGAAGTTTGTATTTATACATCTGGATGTTTCTCCGAAGCTGAGTCTAGATACACCTCTTCGCACAAAGAAATACTTGCTGTCAAAATTGGCATCAAGAAATTCAGGATGTTTCTTAAACCTATTCATTTCATTGTTAGAACAGACCTGAAACACATGAAGGGGATGTTAACTAATCAAAGGTTGCTTGAACAGGGAAATAACAGAATATTACGATGGAATTTGTGGCTTGACGGATTCGACTTCGAAATCCAGTATAAGCCTGGAAAAGATAATTGCATTGTAGATCTTCTTACTAGAGAAGTTGCTCCTAGAAAAGATATAAAATGGCTTCATCCTCCATGAGCATAAGGGATGCTCCACCACCAGGATTCAAATGGATCTTGGTTTGTACAGACTCTAAATATTGTTATTGTTTTGATTGTTTGTCTTGTTGTATAAATTCCAGTCCAGAGTGTATTTGTATCCTCGAAAGATGGGTACAAATGTATAATGATCTAGTTTCATATTCTAGATACTTTAGAGAAAGTAGAAATCTATTTAGGGGAATAATGACTGGACGACCTTTTCAAGGACAAGTATATATCAGCCTATACTCGCCAGAATTATCCTATGAAAACTACTGCAAGATTATGCTTCAAACAAAATATGATGGATCTTGCTGGATAACTTTTGAATGCTCCTCATTCAAAAATTACTATTATTTCTGGTCAGGATGGTTGTATCTACTGTTTTGGTCATATTGTCCGAGAGATGCTAAATTCTTCAAGAATACTGATAAAGAAGCCTGTAAACAATGGTTCCAAGAAGAAGTTCATGAAGCCTCTCATTATGAAGCATGGTTCATCCTCAACCTATCTTATAGAGGAAGTGAACTACATTATTCAAATACTGCAACACCAAGTCTACCTTGCTATCAAGTACACACTGATTATTTCGGTGAGCTATGCATCATCGATGATGAATTAATTCCAGCTATGCAAGGATCACCCTTCTACATGTGTTTCAGTGGGCTTCCACCTTTTTCTAATGATCACAGCTCTCCACCAAGCAGTCATAATTATGATAGTGATTTTTCATTTGATTCGATTGCCGAATATAATATAGATAATCGTATGGAAGCATGATGGGCCTAGTTGCCTGCCATTGTAATAAAATTTGTAATAAAGGTTTTCCATTCATGTCTATCGGGTCGACAATGGTGTCTCGACAGTTCTATGGGTTCCTATAGAACTCCACAGTGTATTCATGTGAAGGAATATTTACTTTAGTCAGAGTCATTCCGTAAAAGTTGTGATGGATCCCCATATGGCCGAGCCTCCAAGGGACGAGATAACAGCTGTAGTCCATAGCTGGCTCATCCACTTCATGGAATATTTTACCACCGGCAGTTGCCAGTATTCATCAACCGGTAACTGCTCAAAAATGTATAAATAAGACTCTACCCCTCTCATTTCATTCATTCGAAGTCGGGATTGGGAATTCGGGATAAGAGAGAGTCTGAGTAAGAGTCTGTAATTCTGTCTATAGCGTCGAGTAGTGTGTATCCTCTTCACTTCACTCACCTTCGGGATCTTTTGACTGTGAATGAAAAACACTGATCTCAAGTGTATTACTGTAAGATCCTAGCGCTCTGGAGTTACACTGTACAGGAAATGTGACTCCTCTAACTTTAGGATTTGCTAAGCCAACTGAGATACAAGAATGGTCAGCATATTATGAGCCTATATCTTCTAGAATTAAACCTCTAATGCCTCAAGCATTAACACTTGAGACAAACTCCTTAGGAAGAAAAGTTCTCAAACTTGGTAGATCACAGAGCACTAGATTTCAAGATCTAGATAGACAAATGTCATCTTTAACAACTAGTACCTCTGGTAGAACCACATCTGCTAGACACATACCTTCTCCGAGCACTACTCCTGTATATAAACCAATTGCTGGTAACTCAAAACTAGATGATCATTTACTAACCCATCAGAAAGGTTCCAAAAACTGTTATTATTGTAAAAAGCAATTTTCTACTCAAGAATCTTCTTTTGATCCTTCTATAGATTCTCATACTCCTCTATATCCATCAACTTCTAAATCATTCAGAACTTACCAGTCTAAGCAAGAGCATCATGGACAGCATACAAATTGCTCTAAATGTGAAAGTCTAGCCATCCCTATGATCAAAATGATCAATTATCCTTTACCTAGAAATAGTAGGGATAAAAAGACTGAACTTCCATATAGAAATCTTGGACCTGGAAATCATGTCCCAAAATTCCAGAACGATATGGTAGAAAACTTAGATTTCATAAAGTATAGAGAAGCAGATGCTGAGCCGCCTCAAGATATAGTTAAACTTCAAAACTATTCAAATTATCAATCTGTCTGTCTTGCACAAAATATTGATGATATCGCACAAGACGTAGTGCAAACCAAAACTCATCTGAATGGTTTTCACTCAGAGATAGATTCATTAGAATCTAATCAAAAAAATATGAAGTCTAAACTTGAATAAATTCTTGAGAAATTAGAAATAATTCAGACTGTTGTTTTTAGTCTGAAAGATTCTTTTGAGAAGGAAAGAACTCATTCCCCTCCAATTTTGGACTCTGAGATTGAAGGAGATGCATCCTTCACATGGTTTGGTTCTTCTATCACAAAAGAAGAACAGAAACAACTAACTCTCAATAATATAGCAACAGAAATGTCTAATCCTACTTTAGCTAGAATTGCTGAAGTTTTGCAACTCGTTGTTTCCAAAATAGAGTTAGTCAAAACCCAGTCTTCTGCCTTAAAAGATGAAATTCAGCAGAATAATAAAGCTATAATTCCTTCACTTAAAGTTATAGGTGGAGAAGAATCAAGTTTTGCTCATGAGGATCCTTCCCGAGAAGATACTCATATGCCTGGTCCAGGAGAACCATCAAATGGCCCTGCTTATCAATCAACTTGGGAAAAATGGTGTCATGCTAAATATGGATCTTCTAAATGACCCCAACAGGATCCTGATCATCCTACACTCTCCTCCTCCAATATAGAGAGTGCTCCTATCTCTAGCACTAATTGTAAATCTAAAGAAGAGATAATGATGATGATCCAAAAATGGAATGCCTGGGATAAAACCCAGAAGATGATGTTTAAAGATAGGGTCACTTGGAGTGATCTGGCTGTCAGATTAACATGGGGATTTACTGGGAACTTAGGACTCTAGTGGGACAGAGTTAATCCTAAAAGTAAGCTCAAAATAATGATTAATCCTAAACCAGTCGAAGAGCTTGTTAAAGCTGTGATTCATGAATTTTATGGGAACATTAAGATAGATTCAAATCATTTTGTTGATTTGTACATGAATCAACAGTTATGCCACATATCCCAACTCCCTAAATTCTTTTGCACAATGCAAAATCTGATATACAAAGTACCAGATCCAAAAAATGTAGCCTACCTCCGCAAATATCCTTCTACTATGCTGGGAAAAGTCCCAGAATTAGTTAGAGAAAGACTTGATGATATGGATATCAATATTTCTGAATTATCTCTAGCTGGTTTACAAGAACAAATTGTTACTGTTCTACAGAAAGAATGTTTGAGGAAGAAGATGAATAAATCCATTAAGAAACAATTGGGTTTTGATTCATCTATATGTGATGTCTTCAATGAAACAACTAATTATGGCTGTCATAAGAAGAAGCATACCAAGTCTTCTCATAAATCCGGATGTAATTGTTCAGAACCTAAGCCTAAGCCTTTCATAAGAAAACATCCTAGAAAGTTCTCCAGAAATAGTCATCCTCAGAAGAAAGCCTTTTTTAAGCACCGGCCCCAAAATTCTAAAGCTAAGCAGTCTAGCTGCTTTATCTGTAAAAAGCCTGGCCACTGGGCTTCTTAGTGTCCTCTGCGGTCGAAAACTAAGTTCCAGACTAAGATTATGGACCTTTTTCTTTATGGTTATGATCCCGCTGAATGGGAACTAGTTGAAAACCGTTCCGATGGTGAGTACCTATCCGTCACAGAGGATAGTGATTATTTGTCTGATGAGATACCTACTTATCCAGCCTCTGATCCTGAATCAGAATATTCTCAACTTGAAGACTCACTCAATTTTCTAGACATCAAAATGATGTCTTCTTTTGTTGATATTTCTGCCCTTCTTCAACAACAAGCTACCCTCAAATCAAAAATTTCTAGCCTGACTCCAGGTCAATTTCAGCTTTTAGACAGATATGAGTCCCAGCTGGCTTGCCTCACTGATCAAATTAATGATCTCCAGCAGCCAAGCATGGTGAATATCCACAATTATACACCCACTGATGATGAGTTTTTAGGAACTTCCATAAACAAAGGAAAACTCAAGATCTCTGAATCTATTCAAGATACTTCTTAAAAACCAGAATCATTGAGCAATACTATTTACAATCTGGAAGAAGCCATAAGAGAGAAAGAAGCATTAGTGAGAAATTTATGGACCAGTCTGAAACTACAGAAAGAAGAATTAAATTACCTTGAGCTGAAAAGAGATGAACAAATGGAACGCGAAATATTTAATGGAGAGTCAGACATAGAACAACTAGAATCTAGACTTCTTAAAAGTTTAGATGACAGATTAGTGATCTCTGTAAATATTAGAGTTCAAGTATATCTACAGTACACATTAGATGCACAAATAGATACTGGTGCTATGAATTCCTGTGCCAAGCATGCAGCTATACCAGAGTATTATTGGCAGCCTGTAAATATCTCTTTTAGAGCTGTCAACAAAACAGAGTTGAAAATTCCTTTCATTGCTCCAGACTTTCCTATATTCATCCAGCAAGAAAAAGTACTAGTTACTCTATATTGTTTTGATACAGGTGCAGATATGCTACTAGGTCAAGATTTTGTAAATAAATGTTTGCTCGTGACTGTAGGAAAGAATTTTGTACAGTTTACAATATATGGCAAAGCCTTGACAACCCCCCGTAAGACTACTTTTGAAACAAGAATTGCAGTTAAAGAGGCTACTAAAACAATTGAGAAATCAGCCAGTAGTCTAGCAAGGATCCAAAATATTGTTAGACATGCTGATAAGCATGGAATGGATATTATTAAAGAAATGAAAGAAAATATTGAAACTGATTGCACATCTGAATATCCAAATGCCTTTTGGACCAGAGAACAATACTTTGTAATTTTTCCATACAAAGAGGACTATGTCCCTAGACCACATAAGGCATCTGCCAATAATATGTCTCCTTCTGAGTTAGAATATTTCCGTCAGGAGATATCTGAGCTCCTAAGCAGAAAATTGATAGAAGTCAATAGAATCCCCTGGGCTTGCCCTACCTTCTATGTAAACAAGCATAGCGAGAAAAAGAGAGGAAAACCAAGGATGGTCATAAATTACAGAGCTCTGAATGATGCAATATTACCTTTAAGATTTCTCTGCCTTCTAAAGAACTTCTATTTTCAAAAATAGGGAAATGCAATGTCTTCAGTAAATTTGACTTAAAAAGTGGATTTTGGCAAATTGGCATTATTCCTAAAGATCGATACAAGACTTCATTTGTTTTTCCTCAAGGACAATACCAATGGAAGGTTATTCCTTTTGGATTGAAGAATGCTCCATCCGAATTCCAGAAAAGGATGGATGATATTTTCAAGCATTTGAATTTTGTTATTGTATATATTGATGACTTATTGATTTGTTTGCCAGATTGTAAATCACATGTACAACATATTAAGTTGGTTTATGATCTTATATTCAAACATCGATTAGTGCTCAGTCGATCCAAGCTTTGTTGGGCACAAACAAAGATTGAGTATCTTGGACTAATTCTCTCACAAGGAGAGGTTGAACTCCAAGATCATGTCTTAAAGAAATTATCGGATTTCCCTGATGAGATCCTAGATCAAAAGCAATTACAAAGGTTCCTTGGATGTCTGAATTACATCAGACAATTCTACAAAAATCAAGCCAAAGATATCAGGATCTTACAGAACTGTTTGAGCAAGCCAATACCCTGGAACTACAAGATGACTCAAGCAGTACAGATCATAAAGCAGAAAATTCAGAATCTGCCAAAGTTACATCTTCCAGATATGAGCCTACAACTAATATTAGAAACTGATGCTTCTAATGAAACTTGGGCTGCAGCTCTCCTCCAAAAGAATGGCCCACGATTAGAAGAAGTTTGTATTTATACATCTGGATGTTTCTTCGAAGCTGAGTCTAGATACGCCTCTTTGCACAAAGAAATACTTGCTGTCAAAAATGGCATCAAGAAATTCAGGATGTTTCTTAAAGCTATTCATTTCATTGTTAGAACACACCTGAAACACATGAAGGGGATGTTAACTAATCAAAGGTTGCTTGAACAGGGAAATAACAGAATATTACGATGGAGTTTGTGGCTTGACGGATTCGACTTCGAAATCCAGTATAAGCCTGGAAAAGATAATTGCATTGCAGATCTGCTTACTAGAGAAGCTCCTCCTAGAAAAGATATAAAATGGCTTCATCCTACATGAGCATAAGGGATGCTCCACCACCAGGATTCAAATGGATCTTGGTTTGTACAGACTGTAAATATTGTTATTGTTTTGATTGTTTGTCTTGTTGTATAAAGTCCAGTCCAGAGTGTATTTGTATCCTCGAAAGATGGGTACAAATGTATAATGATCTAGTTTCATATTCTAGATACTTTAGAGAAAGTAGAAATCTATTTAGGGGAATAATGACTGGACGACATTTTCAAGGACAAGTATATGTCAGCCTATACTCGCCAGAATTATCCTATGAAAACTACTGCAAGATTATGCTTCAAACAAAATATGATGGATCTTGCTAGATAACTTTTGAATGCTCCTCATTCAAAAATTACTATTATTTCTAGTCGGGATGGTTGTATCTATTGTTTTGGTCATATTTTCCGAGAGATGCTGAATTCTTCAAGAATACTGATAAAGAAGCCTTTAAACAATGGTTCCAAGCAGAAGTTCATGAAGCCTCTCATTATGAAGCATGGTTCATCTTCAACCTATCTTATAGAGGAAGTGAACTGCATTATTCAAATACTGCAACACCAAATCTACCTTGCTATCAAGTACACAGTGATTATTTTGGTGAGCTATGCATCATCGATGATGAATTAATTCCAGCTATGCACGGATCACCCTTCTACAAGTGTTTCAGTGGGCTTCCACCTTTTTCTAATGATCACAACTCTCCACCAAGCAGTCATAATTATGATAGTGATTTTTCATTTGATTTAATTGCCGAATATAATATAGATAATTGTATGGAAGCATGATGGGCCTAGTTGCCTGCCATTGTAATAAAATTTGTAATAAAGGTTTTCCATTCATGTCTATCGGGCTGACAGTGGTGTCCCGACAGTTCTGTGGGTTCCTGTAGAACTCCACAGTGTATTCATGTGAAGGAATATTTACTTTAGTCAGAGTCATTCCGTAAAAGTTGTGATGGGTCCCCATATGGCCGAGCCTCCAAGGGACAAGATAACAACTGTAGTCCACAGCTGCCCCATCCACTTCATGGAATCATTTACCACCGGCAGTTGCCAGTATTCATCAACCGGTAACTGCTCAAAAATGTATAAATAAGACTCTACCCTTCTCATTTCATTCATTCGAAGTCGGGATTGGGAATTCAGGATAAGAGAGAGTCTGAGTAAGAGTCTATAAGTCTGTCTATAGCGTCGAGTAGTGTGTATTCTCTTCACTTCACTCGCCTTCGGGATCTTTTGACTGTGAATGAAAAACACTGATCTCAAGTGTATTACTGTAAGATCCTAGTGCTCTGGAGTTACACTGTACAGGAAATGTGACTCCTCTATCTTTAGGATTTGCTAAGCTCACTGAGATAGAAGAATGGTTAGCAGATTATAAGCCTATATCTTCTAGAATTAAACCTCCAATGCCTCAAGCTTTAACACTTGAGACAAACTCCTTAGGAAGAAAAGTTCTCAAACTTGGTAGATCACAGAGTACTAGATTTCAAGATCTAGATAGACAAATGTCATCTTTAACAACTAGTACCTCTGGTAGAACCACATCTTCTAGACACATACCTTCTCCGATCACTACTCCTGTATATAAACCAATTGTTGGTAACTCAAAACTAGATGATCATTTACTAACCCATCAGAAAGGTTCCAAAAACTGTTATTATTGTAAAAAGAAATATCCTACTCAAGAATCTTCTTTTGATCCTTCTATAGATTCTCATACTCCTCTATATCCATCTACTTCTAAATCATTCAAAACTTACCAGTCTAAGCAAGAGCATCATGGATAGCATACAAATTGCTCTAAATGTGAAAGTCTAGCCATCCCTATGATCAAAATGATCAATTATCCTTTACCTAGAAATAGTAGGGATAAAAAGACTGAACTGCCATATAGAAATCTTGGACCTGGAAATCATGTCCCAAAATTCCAGAACGATATGGTAGCAAACTTAGACTTCATAAAGTATAGAAAAGCAGATGCTGAGCCGCCTCAAGATATAGTTAGACTTCAAAACTATTCAAATTATCAATTTGTTTGTCTTGCACAAAATATTGATGATATCGCACAAGACGTAGTACAAAACAAAACTCATCTGAATGGTTTGCACTCAGAGATAGATTCATTAGAATCTAATCAAAAAAATATGAAGTCTAAACTTGAATAAATTCTTGAGAAATTAGAAATAATTCAGACTGCTGTTTTTAGTCTGAAAGATTCTTTTGAGAAGGAAAGAACTCATTCCTCTCCAATTTTGGTCTCTGAGATTGAAGGAGATGCATCCTTCATATGGTTTGGTTCTTCTATCACAAAAGAAGAACAGAAACAACTAACTCTCAAGAATATTGCAACAGAAATGTCTAATCCTACTTTAGCTAGAATTGTTGAAGTTTTGCAACTCGCTGTTTCCAAAATAGAGTTAGTCAAAACCCAGTCTTCTGCCTTAAAAGATGAAATTCAGCAGAATAATAAAGCTATAATTCCTTCACTTAAAGTTATAGGTGGAGAAGAACCAAGTTCTGCTCATGAGGATCCTTCCCGAGAAGATACTCATATGCCTGGTCCAGGAGAACCATCAAATGGCCCTGCTTATCAATCATCTTGGGAAAAATGGTGTCATGCTAAATATGGATCTTCTAAATGACCCCAACAGGATCCTAATCATCCTACACTCTCCTCCTCCAATATAGAGAGTGCTCCTATCTCTAGCACTGATTGTAAATCTAAAGAAGAGATAATGATGATGATCCAAAAATGGAATGCCTGGGCTAAAACCCAGAAGATGATGTTTAAAGATAAAGTCACCTAGAGTGATCTGGCTGTCAGATTAACATGGGGATTTACTGGGAACTTAGGACTCTGTTGGGACATAGTTACTCCTAAAAGTAAGCTCAGAATAATGAATAATCCTAAACCAGTCGAAGAGCTTGTTAAAGCTGTGATTCATGAATTTTATGGGAACATTAAGATAGATTCAAATCATTTTGCTGATTTGTACATGAATCAACAGTTATGCCACATATCCCAACTCCCTAAATTCTTTTGCACAATGCAAAATATGATATACAAAGTACCAGATCCAAAAAATGTAGCCTACCTCCGCAAATATCTTTCTGCTATGCCGTGAAAAGTCCCAGAATTAGTTAGAGAAAGACTTGATGATATGGATATCGATATTTCTGAATTATCTCTAGCTGGTTTATAAGAACAAATTGTTACTTCTCTACAGAAAGAATGTGTGAGGAAGAAGATGAATAAATCCATTAAGAAACAATTGGGTTTTGATTCATCTATATGTGATGTCTTCAATGAAACAACTAATTATGGTTGTCATAAGAAGAAGCATACCAAGTCTTCTCATAAATCCGGATGTAATTGTTCAGAACCTAAGCCTAAGCCTTTCATAAGAAAACATCCTAGAAAGTTGTCCAGAAATAGTCATCCTCAGAAGAAAGCCTTTTTTAAGCACCGGCCCCAAAATTCTAAAGCTAAGTAGTCTAGCTGCTTTATCTATAAAAAGCCTGGCCACTGGGCTTCTTAGTGTCCTCTGCGGTCGAAAACTAAGTTCCAGACTAAGATTATGGACCTTTTTCTTTATGGTTATGATCCCGCTGAATGGGAACTAGTTGACAACCGTTCAGATGGTGAGTACCTATCCGTCACAGAGGATAGTGATTATTTTTCTGATGAGATACCTACTAATCCAGCCTCTGATCCTGAATCAGAATATTCTCAACTTGAAGACTCACTCAATTTTCTAGACATCAAAATGATGTCTTCTTTTGTTGATATTGTTGCCCTTCTTCAACAACAAGCTACCCTTAAATCAAAAATATCTAGCCTGACTCCAGGTCAATTTCATCTTTTAGACAGATATGAGTCCCAACTGGCTCGCCTCACTGATCAAATTAATGATCTCCAACAGCCAAGCGTGGTGAATATCCACAATTATACACCTACTGATGATGAGTTTTTACGAACTTCCATAAACAAAGGAAAACTCAAGATCTCTGAATCTATTCACGATACTTCTTCAGAACCAGAATCATTGAGCAATACTATTTACAATCTGGAAGAATCCATAAGAGAGAAAGAAGCATTGGTGAGAAATTTATGGACCAGTCTGAAACTACAGAAAGAAGAATTAAATTACCTTAAGCTGAAAAGAGATGAACAAATGGAACGCGAAATATTTAATGGAGAGTCAGACATAGAACAAATAGAATCTAGACTTCTTAAAAGTTTAGATGACAGATTAGTGATCTCTGTAAATATTAGAGTTCAAGTATATCTACAGTACACATTAGATGCACAAATAGATACTGGTGCTATGAATTCCTGTGCCAAGCATGGAGCTATACCAGAGTATTATTGGCAGCCTGTAAATATCTCTTTTGGAGCTGTCAACAAAATAGAGTTGAAAATTCCTTTCATTGCTCCAGACTTTCCTATATTCATCCAGGAAGAAAAAGTACTAGTTACTCTATATTGTTTTGATACAGGTGCAGATATGCTACTAGGTCAAGATTTTGTAAATAAATGTTTGTCCGTGACTGTAGGAAAGAATTTTGTATAGTTTACAATATATGGCAAAGCCTTGATAACCCCCAGTAAGACTACTTTTGAAACAAGAATTGCAGTTAAAGAGGCTACTAAAACAATTGAGAAATCAGCCAGTAGTCTAGCAAGGATTCAAAATATTGTTAGACATGCTGATAAGCATGGAATGGATATTATTAAAGAAATGAAAGAAAAGATTGAAACTGATTGCACATCTGAATATCCAAATGCCTTTTGGACTAGAGAACAATACTTTGTAAGTTTGCCATACAAAGAAGACTATGTCCCTAGACCACATAAGGCATCTGCCAATAATATGTCTCCTTCTGAGTTAGAATATTGCCGTCAGGAGATATCTGAGCTTCTAAGCAGAAAACTGATAGAAGTCCGTAGAAGCCCGTGGGCTTGCCCTACCTTCTATATAAACAAGCATAGCGAGCAAAAGAGAGGAAAACCAAGGATGGTCATAAATTACAGAGCTCTGAATGATGCTCTATTACCTTTAAGATTTCCTCTGCCTTCTAAAGAACTTCTATTTTCAAAAATAGGGAAATGCAGTGTCTTCAGCAAATTTGACTTAAAAAGTGGATTTTGGAAAATTGGCATTATTCCTAAAGATCGATACAAGACTGCATTTGTTGTTCCTCAAGGACAATACCAATGGAAGGTTATTCCTTTTGGATTGAAGAATGCTCCATCCGAATTCCAGAAAAGGATGGATGATATTTTCAAGCATTTGAATTTTGTTATTGTATATATTGATGACTTACTGATTTGTTTGCCATATTGTAAATCACATGTACAACATCTTAAGGTGGTTTATGATCTTATATTCAAACATGGATTAGTGCTCAGTCATTCCAAGCTTTGTTGGGAAAAAACAAAGATTGAGTATCTTGGACTAATTCTCTCACAAGGAGAGGTTGAACTCAAAGATCATGTCTTAAAGAAATTATCAGATTTCCCTGATGAGATCCTAGATCAAAAGCAATTACAAAGGTTCCTTGGATGTCTGAATTACATCAAAAAATTCTACAAAAATCAGGCCAAAGATGTCAGGATCTTACAAAAGCGTTTGAGCAAGCCAATACCCTGGAACTACAAGATGACTCAAGCAGTACAGATCATAAAGCATAAAATTCAGAATCTGCCAAAGTTACATCTTCCAGATATGAGCCTACAACTAATATTAGAAACTGATGCTTCTAATGAAACTTGGGCTGCAGCTCTCCTCCAAAAGAATGACCCACGATTAGAAGAAGTTTGTATTTATACATCTGGATGTTTCTCCGCAGCTGAGTCTAGATACCCCTCTTCGCATAAAGAAATACTTGCTGTCAAAAATGGCATCAAGAAATTCAGGATGTTTCTTAAAGCTATTCATTTCATTGTTAGAACAGACCTGAAACACATGAAGGGGATGTTAACTAATCAAAGGTTGCTTGAACAGGGAAATAACAGAATATTACGATGGAGTTTGTGGCTTGACGGATTCAACTTCGAAATCCAGTATAAGCCTGGAAAAGATAATTGCATTGCAGATCTGCTTACTAGAGAAGCTCCTCCTAGAAAAGATATAAAATGGCTTCATCCTCCATGAGCATAAGGGATGCTCCACCACCAGGATTCAAATGGATCTTGGTTTGTACAGACTGTAAATATTGTTATTGTTTTGATTGTTTGTCTTGTTGTATAAAGTCCAGTCCAGAGTGTATTTGTATCCTTGAAAGATGGGTACAAATGTATAATGATCTAGTTTCATATTCTAGATACTTTAGAGAAAGTAGAAATCTATATAGGAGAATAATGACTGGACGACCTTTTCAAGGACAAGTATATATCAGCCTATACTCGCCAGAATTATCCTATGAAAACTACTGCAAGATTATGCTTCAAGCAAAATATGATGGATCTTGCTGGATAACTTTTGAATGCTCCTCATTCAAAAATTACTATTATTTCTAGTCGGGATGGTTGTATCTACTGTTTTGGTCATATTTTCCGAGAGATGTTGAATTCTTCAAGAATACTGATAAAGAAGCCTTTAAACAATGGTTCCAAGCAGAAGTTCATGAATCCTCTCATTATGAAGCATGGTTCATCTTCAACCTATCTTATAGAGGAAGTGAACTGCATTATTCAAATACTACAACACCAAGTCTACCTTGCTATCAAGTACACAGTGATTATTTCGGTGAGCTATGCATCATCGATGATGAATTAATTCTAGCTATGCAAGGATCACCCTTCTACAGGTGTTTCAGTGGGCTTCCACCTTTTTCTAATGATCACAGCTCTCCACCAAGCAGCCATAATTATGATAGTGATTTTTCATTTGATTTGATTGCCGAATATAATATAGATAATCGTATGGAAGCATGATGGGCGTAGTTGCCTGCCATTGTAATAAAATTTGTAATAAAGGTTTTCCATTCATGTCTATCGGGCTGACAGTGGTGTCCCGACAATTCTTTGGGTTCCTGTAGAACTCCACAGTGTATTCATGTGAAGGATTATTTACTTTAGTCAGAGTCATTCTGTAAAAGTTGTGATGGGTCCCCATATGGCCGAGCCTCCAAGGGACGAGATAACAGTTGTAGTCCACAGCTGCCCCATCCACTTCATGGAATCTTTTACCACCGACAGTTGCCAGTATTCATCAACCGGTAGCTTCTCAAAAATGTATAAATAAGACTCTACCCCTCTCATTTCATTCATTCGAAGTTGGGATTGGGAATTCGGGATAAGAGAGAGTCTGAGTAAGAGTCTGTAAGTCTGTCTATAGTGTCGAGTAGTGTGTATCCTCTTCACTTCACTCGCCTTCGGGATCTTTTGACTGTGAATGAAAAACACTTATCTCAAGTGTATTACTGTAAGATCCTAGCGCTCTAGAGTTACACTGTACAGGAAATGTGACTCCTCTAACTTTAGGATTTTCTAAGCTCATTGAGATAGAAGAATGGTCAGCAGATTATGAGCCTATATCTTCTAGAATTAAACCTCTAATGCCTCAATCTTTAACACTTGAGACAAACTCCTTAGGAAGAAAAGTTCTCAAACTTGGTAGATCACAGAGTACTAGATTTCAAGATATAGATAGACAAATGTCATCTTTAACAACTAGTACCTCTGGTAGAACCACATCTGCTAGAAACATACCTTCTCCGAGCACTACTCCTGTATATAAACCAATTGCTGGTAACTCAAAACTAGATGATCATTTACTAACCCATCAGAAAGGTTCCGAAAACTGTTATTATTGTAAAAAGCAATTTCCTACTCAAGAATCTTCTTTTGATCCTTCTATAGATTCTCATACTCCTCTATATCCATCTACTTCTAAATCATTCAGAACTTACCAGTCTAAGCAAGAGCATCATGGACATCTGCCAATAATATGTCTCCTTCTGAGTTAGAAAATTGTTGTCAGGAGATATCTGAGCTCCTAAGCAGAAAACTGATAGAAGTCAGTAGAAGCCCCTGGGCTTGCCCTACCTTCTATGTAAACAAGCATAGCGAGCAAAAGAGAGGAAAACCAAGGATGGTCATAAATTACAGAGCTCTGAATGATGCTCTATTACCTTTAAGATTTCCTCTGCCTTCTAAAGAAATTCTATTTTCAAAAATAGGGAAATGCAATGTCTTCAGTAAATTTGACTTAAAAAGTGGATTTTGGCAAATTGGCATTATTCCTAAAGATCGATACAAGACTGCATTTGTTGTTCCTCAAGGACAATACCAATGGAAGGTTATGCCTTTTGGATTGAAGAATGCTCCATCCGAATTCCAGAAAAGGATGGATGATATTTTCAAGCATTTGAATTTTGTTATTGTATATATTGATGACTTACTGATTTGTTTGCCAGATTGTAAATCACATGTACAACATCTTAAGGTGGTTTATGATCTTATATTCAAACATGGATTAGTGCTCAGTCGTTCCAATATTTGTTGGGCACAAACAAAGATTGAGTATCTTGGACTAATTCTCTCACAAGGAGAGGTTGAACTCCAAGATCATGTCTTAAAGAAATTATCAGATTTCCCTGATGAGATCCTAGATCAAAAGCAATTACAAAGGTTCCTTGGATGTCTGAATTACATCAGACAATTCTACAAAAATTAGGCCAAAGATGTCAGGATCTTACAGAAGCATTTGAGCAAGCCAATACCCTGGAACTACGAGATGACTCAAGCAGTACAGATCATAAAGTAGAAAATTCAGAATCTACCAAAGTTACATCTTCCAGATATGAGGCTACAACTAATATTAGAAACTGATGCTTCTAATGAAACTTGGGCTGCAGCTCTCCTCCAAAAGAATGGACCACGATTAGAAGAAGTTTGTATTTATACATCTGGATTTTTCTCCGAAGCTGAGTCTAGATACCCCTCTTCGCACAAAGAAATACTTGCTGTCAAAAATGGCATCAAGAAATTCAGGATGTTTCTTAAACCTATTCATTTCATTGTTAGAACAAACCTGAAACACATGAAGGGGATGTTAACTAATCAAAGGTTTCTTGAACAGGGAAATAACAGAATATTACGATGGAGTTTGTGGCTTGACGGATTCGACTTCGAAATCCAGTATAAGCCTGGAAAAGATAATTGCATTGCAGATCTGCTTACTAGAGAAGCTCCTCCTAGAAAAGATATAAAATGGCTTCATCCTCCATGAGCATAAGGGATGCTCCACCACCAGGATTCAAATGGATCTTGGTTTGTACAGACTGTAAATATTGTTATTGTTTTGATTGTTTGTCTTGTTGTACAAGTCCATTCCAGAGTGTATTCGTATCCTCGAAAGATGGGTACAAATGTATAATGATCTAGTTTCATATTCTAGATACTTTAGAGAAAGTAGAAATCTATATAGGGGAATAATGACTGGACGACCTTTTCAAGGACAAGTATATATCAGCCTATACTCGCCAGAATTATCCTATGAAAACTACTGCAAGATTATGCTTCAAACAAAATATGATGGATCTTGCTGGATAACTTTTGAATGCTCCT
>SNQJ01S0111209.1:21583-32969 GCA_010110895.2 Picea sitchensis | reverse complement strand
CTATTTATTTAATTTTTCTTTGAGTACCTTAAAAAAAGGTTAGGTATAAGTTTTAGAAGAAAATAAATTAAAAATATAATACAAAATCAAAAGTATGAAAATGATATATCATTGGGTCGATGATTCAATGACGAATTCATTGACATTAACTCCACTACTTGACATAATATAGATGAAAGTGCTTCATCCTCTACAAGTTTCATTTGTAGAAAATCTTATAGAAGGGGTTTAGGATTTTAGGTTTTAAAATCCTTAATCGAGTTATATAGCTCGATTGAGAGTTACTCCAAAGCTCAAAGGAGGGTTATTTCAGAGCTCCATCAGGCATTTAATTAAAAAAATTCAAATACTTTGAGCAAGGGTTTATCAAATCCTCGATCGAGGTCTTATTGGTTCAAATGGGTTTATCAAACCCTCGATCGAGGTTATATTGGGTCAAATCTAATTGCTCAATCCCAGAATTATCTCAATCGTTTTTGGGGGAAAATTGTAAAAAATACCTTGATGAAGGAAAATATCTTGATCAAGGTTTGGAAAAAATTGAAAATTTGTCATTCCAATATTAACCAACAATTTGATCAGTAATCACGATGGAGAAACTGCAAAATGATATATGATAGTCAATGGGTTCATGAAGATGAAGTGTAAGACAAGGATTGAGAGACAATGAGACATATACGAGAAAAATTGAGAGAACACCAAGAAGAAAATGCAAGTCAACCCCATTTCCCAACCTTGAATGCATCTAACTAGAGAGTCTTTAGGGCATCCAATTGAAGGAAATATTAGTAATTTTTAACCATATAACCCTAATTCATATTATACTTATAGTTTTGATTTATATTGTATTTTATAATTTTTTTGAACTGCTTGTAGGACCCTATCACCTCTTGGGTTTCAAGAATCATTAAGAGTTGTAGTGTTTTTGAAAGGGGTGGATACGTTTTAGAAAGTTTGGAGAGACACATGATAAGAATTTTGGGACTGGATCCCTAATCAGATAATTAAAGAGCATGTCAATAGCATAATTAAGTTGTTTTTTGAGCAAAATTCAATGATTACACAAACACAAATTCTACATAAATTGGTAAAGAAAAAAAAGTTAAAATAGGCAACAAATTTGTTGGGTTTTCAAGATGATAAACACAAAAAGGCACATGGAAATGTATCAAAATAATTTTCTTCATTTGGAAAATCAAGAAAACCTGATATCCAAGCTACTCATAGGAAAATTACAGTTGTTGTTGTGGCACCAAGGACTACAAGAAATCAAATATTGATGGTGATTTCAAAATTCTCCTTGTTTCAAAAACAACATTACAAAGGAATATTAAATTGAAGGTTCATATAGATGAAAACAATAAAATTTCTTGTTGGGATCTTATTTGTATGGATCCCTACCAATATAGACTTCAAAAATGAATTATCAAGAATGTGGTAGAGTTTCAAGGGAAACCCATTCTCGTGCTATGCCAAATTGAAAGAAAGTTTTGTAGCGATGCTTACCTAGAGGCATGTATGATGAGCATTGTAATCATGTTATGGAGATGAAAAAATTTGAATTGTTTGAGGAATTTCAAGAAAGAAATCCCATTGTCAAGATTTCCATAAACATGTTTGATAAATTGAAAATCTGGTATATTAGGCCTAGCATAATTTGTGACACTTTTTGTTGTTGATACCACGTTGGATTGCAACTCTATTATGAAACATTTATAGATTTAGGAAAAAGACATTGGCAAGGTGACCCTCCTCCTCCCATAGTTCATGATTTTATTTTAATGATATATGCAAAAGGAATCCCAAAGATGTGCTTTCAGTAAAACATGTTTCGGTAGAAGCAAATTCCCTGAATGTGGTAATCTGACATTGTTTCATAGGAATTTCATATGGATTATGCACACATTAGATTGTCAAATATTGTGGTCACATGGAGGAGATATGAGTATGTTACTATGAATCCATCATCTTCTTCGAGTGTGGCCTCTATGAGGATTGACTTATTTGATGACAATATCCCTATTACAGAATTCTTGGGGAAGTTTCAAAACCATATTTAAATATATCAAACACTCTCACAAGTCTAGGTAGCAAGCTACCCAATTCAAACAGTCTTACGAGGTATTTGAGCCAAGCACAATCTTATCATTGGTAAAAGTTGTTGAGAATTACATATTTTCTCTCTAGAGAGATATACAAATCAAGTAAGTTATCATTATGACCATTTTATTTATGTGTAGTTTCCACACATGCACACACACACACACACACACAATTTACTATAATATTGTGCACTAAAGTTAAAGGTTTACTAATGCATGACTTGTATGTGAAAGTGTATATATTCGTTTGTGTATTGTATAACATGAACGTGTGAGTCTTGATGGTAGGGATAACACTCTAGAATCACACAATGTGATTAAGGAGTACCATTTTTAGGGCATTGTTTACCATGACCATGACACATTGTTTGTTCAAAATTGCTTTGGTTTGACCTATGAATCATTCAAAAATAATAGAATAGTATTTAAAGAGCACTAGATTTGGTCTAATGGGTGTGCAGGGTAGTTCAAATCAACATGCTCTTTTTTTTGTTGAATCAACTTCATAAAGAGACAAGAGTTCGACATGCCTAGAGTGTTTTTGAGATAGGGCATTGAAAGGATGAACACGATGGCATGGGTACTTATGTAAAATGAGCACTTAGAAGGTACCAAATGATCCATGATGCAGTCTAAATAAAACCATATGTAGAAGTAGTTCACAAGTACAAATTTCATTTAGGACACACAGCTCATGAATAGATGAGGCCAATGCGTAGGAGAGACTACAATGTGAAAATTGAAGCTCAAATTTTCAGCATACTTTGAAATGCATTGCTAGTATAAAAACTTTATTTGATATTTAATATGATGCATGTTCTTTTGGAATGTTTCACTTGGTGATGTCAATAGATCCATGCCTCGGTGTTTTGAAACTATACCCGACACGATATAATTACACTTTGTTAGGAGTAAAGACATGGGTGACATCTTTTCCATTGAGACATGAAAGTATGTATTCTTTTATGGATTTTGCGTTGATGTTGATGGATGTGAAAATGGTGGATATGGGAAACAATGGAAATATGTCGCTTTTAATCGAAAGGGGCCACATATAATACCAACATGGAAAGAGATGAACACTAAAGAGGTTGTGGCTTCACTAGATCACGATTTATTTTCTGATGTTGTTAGGGAAGGCATGTGAATTCATTAATGGGATAATTATAGGCTAATGTTATTTTTATTTGGCCTCTTCAACTTAATGTTCAAACTTTCAAACTTGAAAAAACATATATTGATTAATATTTTGAATTGTGGCTACAAGTGATGAATTTGCTTTCTAGTACACCATAAGAAAATGAAGAAAATATGGCCTACTATTTTATGTGGCACATAAAAATAAAAATAAATAAAATGCATTCGTATCAAGATGGATAATACACATACCATATTGGAAACATGGATGTGATGGGTCACTCTTTTGTAAAAATGAAAAAAATAGGGTAATAGCAGTGCAAATACAACTCATGGAATCAAAAGTGAAGAGAGGTGAAGCGAGGAGATGGAATATGGCAGAAGCTAACCATGAACATGTTATGGAGACTTTTATTCCTAAAACCCATTGGCCAAATTAGTAGAGTATAGGCCACTTTTGATGTTGACCTGGTTGGTACACTAACTTATTTTGCAATGACTTTGTGATTGATGAAATAAAAGAATCTCCTGTTTTTAGAATTGAATTGATTTCTTGTAACTTATGGGAATTTTGATTTTGTCTTGTGTTCCCATTGTAATTGTTATGTATTATGTTAACCTATGGCCTATAAGTCTGCATTAGATGAGCTTTTTTTTAATTTCATTATCTTAATCAATAGTATTCTAATGATAATGGGTTGATTTAGAAAATTACAAGAAACATGGTGGTGAAATCCCTAGAATAATTTCAATATATTCTTTTGTTTAACCAAAACCCATTTTTTTTTTTCAAATCCATATGTGAACTCATGCTCATGTATTTAATTTGCTTTCAACCAAGAAACATAGTGGAAATTAGGATGTCAAACTTTTGAATCCATATTATATGGAATTCATGTTGTTACTATCAAGGCTAATATAAGTGGGTATGAAGTATGTGTTGCGAGATCACGAGAAAATCCAAGAAAAATATGTATAGTTGTTGAACGATGAACTATTTGACATTATATTTATTGTTTGTAACAATGAGAAGTTATCACACTAGATATGCAAAGGATTTCCATTCACTACTACCCCAATTTATTTCCATTCACTACTACCCCAATTTTTGTTGGACAATGATCTCATGTAGTTAAGTTCCCAAATGATTTACATGCTAGCCCCACAAAATTGTTGGATTTGAAATAGTGTAACAAGTATACCATATGAAAATACGATTTGAGGATATATCATCTTGGATTGATCCACGTCCAACTACACTTGTGGTAAAAATGGGACACCTCACACCCATTATCTATGAGGATTTACTCGATTTCATGAGGCAATGTATGATGCCAAATTGTACTCCAACGACATTAATAATACCCAAAGGATAAGAAGACAACTATCATTATTGTAAGATAATTTTACTCCTTGAACCTTCGAGTCAATGCCTTCCCTCTAAAATGATAGAAAAAAAAATGGCCCACAACTCTCACAACTCTTATGCTCTGTAACATTAAAAGATGTTCAAACAATGGATATTTTGACAAAAAATTCTGAAAATTATTGATCATTTATAGAGAACATCATCTCCTTATCTAAATTAATTTTTTTTTTAACTTTACAAGAATAAATTTGTAACTTTAGTTCTATTCATCATCAATCTTTCTTTAAATTTTTCTTCTTCTTTTCTATTAATATCACATTTTTCATCCCTAATTTTTCCACATGTTTTTCTCTACTAACACCTTCTACCTCTATTCATTTCCCAAAATTTGCTCTATGGATTTAACACACCAAAATACACCCTCTATTTTCTTTCCCTATTGAAACTTTCCAATTGAAAAAATACATCCATCTCTTTGATGTGATAAAAAAATTTCTATATCTATAATATTATATATTTAATTATTAATTATTGATGTGCATTATCACTACAAATACTATTAAAATGTATTAGTGGATATCTAAAGTATTATGAGAAATTCTTGTTCATTTCATAATAAAATGGAAATATATATATATATATATATATATATATAATATATATATATATAATCGTAAAAGGATCATATATGCACAATAGATGTTAAAATATTTTGTACATGTTCTAATCATATGGTGTTTTCCATTTTCTTTCTTGCTTTTCTAGTTGGTACTTCTACCATCCTTTCTTAGTCCTTGTCCTTCGGGTTGGAGGGACTATTGTAAACGGTTGGGCATTCTTCTATTAGTTCTACACGAAAACCAATGCACCAAGAGGCATTTAAACCAAATTTTTAAGTGCTTTATACAATTTCCTATAACATATTTGATTTTTTATCCAAACTTTCAAATTTGAGGTCTTATTTGGCCTCTTCTCGAGGCACAAGGAGAAGATATGCAAAGTATTTGGTTTGGAACTTGGTAAATGATGACTAAGTTAAGGGCATGCGTGATTTGGTGAACTAATGCTATCTTGAGTGATAACATTAGTTCATTAACATTTAATGTTTCCGCTGCCTTTGTTCTTGACTCCCTTTGTTCTTGAGTAGAATTACCTGTCACACTATGCAATACTTGTCACACCACCATACCATGCAATACCAAAAATGGAGACACGAGTCCTCATGAATAATGGGTTGATAAGGCCAATAAGTAAGTATGAATCCCTTGAAAAAAAAAACTTGGTTACCTGGAGCTGCAACAACTCGACTCATTTGCAGAATGGTTGGAGGGTAACCAACAAGTAGCCATCTAAACTTGATCAGAAGAAGGTGGTACCTGTGAAGCAAGGGCAACTAGCTTAACGCATCACCCGACCAGTGGCTCTATCCCTTCCATCCATCCTAGCATTCTGTGTGGAGAAGGTAGTAACCATGACACGCCCAGGTTCACGTTCTCCTATTCTTTGAACTATTGTATTTTCTAAGGTTTGTTAAATATGAGATTTCAATGTGAATAATAAAAAAATTATTGATGTCCATCTAATTTTGTGCAAGAGAAACATATTACCTTAATGACGACATCATCTATGATCCATGTTACCCGAATGACGACCTCGGATATGATCTCTTCAAGCAAGATATAAAAGACATGCATGAGAGGTGCGCTCCTGCACTTGCAAAGAACAATACCTGACCTTGCTGCAGATCCACCCTTTGCACAATATCTTGATTGGAAACGTTTCGACTGGTACTAGGGTTTTGCTAAGTTTTCTACGAACTAGTGGGCTCGGTTGCGTAGAATGGATTGAAGTACTATGTTAGGCGCGATGTCCTATGCAATCACTAAGTAGAATATTTTTTTGTTGTAATGGTGAAGATCTATTGCAGAAGTTTGCAGAGGAAAAGTGAAACACAATAAATATTTTTCTCTCCATTTAATAGAGTTTTTTTTTTGTCGACTCGAAAAAATCCCTTCGATCCAAAGTCCCCTAACCCCATTAGCATAAATAGTGGTTTTATCACCAATTAGAGTTGGGAATGCGAGAAGCACTTTAGATTTACCAGAAAGCAGCCCAACTTCTCTATTTGCCTAGCACCAGACTAATTCGTTCAGGTATAAGCAATATCCTCGGTCTTCCAGCCGGATAACATTAGCATAACATTCCATTGTTGATATTGATGAAAGTAACCCATTAGCAATTTCTTGTTGATTCGACTCTGTTTAGAAAACAAGAAAGCTTTCTTCTCTCTTGTGTTTTTGTCTTTTCCTTTCTCTAATTCTAGTTAGATTCGAACCCGAGGATCACATTTGCATCCAACCATAAGATCTGGTGTTGCTGCTGCACAACAGATTATATTTTGCATAATTCATGTTGTTGTTGCTTATACTACATTCGCCATAACCACAGTTGAGAGGAAGGTCCACAACGTTGGATTTTGTGGTATCCTCTGGGCTATGGCTCATAACTCTCTTTGACATGGCCGACCCAATGAAAATGTGCTCCACCATTGCTCTTGCAAGCCCATGTTCTAGTAGCCTAGATTCAAGCGAGTTGAAAATGGTGCACAACTCTTCCAAACGACGAACAAAGCTCTCTAGGAAGTTGGCAGTCCAACTCTCGGTGCCATGGGAACACTTTCTCGGAAGTTGGAAGTCCCACTCTCGGTGCCATGGGAACCCGTAGTGAGAGTAACAACATAAAAATCGACTGCTTAGCTGTTTTATTGCCTATATGATGAGATAGCCTGTTTTGATACAATGTGCAAGCAATTGACCCTTTTAAATGGTAAATATGGAAATATTAAACAAATGACATAACATAACATAAACACTTGTATTCATTTTAAGAACACTTGTTAGGCCTGTGTTTCCTTCTCTACAAAACCATATAGGCATGAATTTGGAAAATGCCTTAGTTCGTGTATAGGAACATGTGAAAAATGCATTTTTGTTACATTTGCAACCCCCTCGAGATAGCAAGCACGTTACTATTGTGTTTTGTTACACCATAAACCCCTAGGATCTCAGCACTGAAATTGAAGGGAAAGCCCAGGGATGCCATGTTTAATTTTCTTCCTCATATTTGGGGCAGATAGGAAAAGTTGTGGATTAACAAGATTTCCCATAAATTTCTCTTCTCAAAGGCTCTCAGGGTTCTGGCTAGTGCCCGCGGCCACATTTTGCAAGTTCTTACCACAACGAGATGCTTTTAGGTCTCCACCTATTGTTATAGGAGGATCTATTTTTGTTGCTTCAACTGGATTTTGCCTTGGCACTAGATCTCAGTATTGTCCTAGATCTCTACCACAAGGATACGACTATTTTGGCCAGTGGAAACAACTATCAAAGAATGTAGTCAGTGGAAACAATTGTCAAAGAATGTAAGCTTCATGTTGTATGATACACACATTCCTGACCCATTATTATTTCATTGATGTTTTGACTGAAAGTTGTTGTTTCCCTTGAAAACATGTCAGTCTCGTTGCTATCAATAATCTATGCATGTGTCATTTAAATATTTATGTAGGTTACAATCAGTGTTGAATTTAATAAGCCAATTGTTTATCGTGAAGCATTTTGAGAGTGGATTAGTAGAAATATCATAATTCCTTCACTACTTGAAAGCTCTCGCCTAGGCTCTCTCTTCCAGAAACCCGCATATTTCTTGCATAATGGTGATTGTTATAAACCTTTTGTTGTTACTATAACTCTCATGAAGGATAATTTTTATTTTTTTTCCTCTAGTATAATAGTTATGGACCTTGTGTCGTTGTTATAACTTGGATGATTGATTTTTTATTATGGTGATTATAATAAGTATGGTTTATTGAGATCAATTTTGATTGGAGTTCTAATATAAGAAATCGATCCATATATTATAAAAACATTAATCAATACGTAAAGGAGAGCGAGCCCACTAGATTTTTCTGGATTCTCTCTGGCGTGAATGTCTTTGGGTCAACTGCTTTTTCAACACGCTGATCCAATTACCTGTGAAAGCTACTTAATTGTTCGGGTGATCCAAGTTTGAGTTAATCTCCATTGTATACATGAAATTCAGGTTTTTCTTTTCAGGTCCTTCCCTTCTTTCAAGCAAGCTTTCTTCTCTCTTGTGTTTTTGTCTTTTCCTTTCTCCAATTCTAGTTAGATTCGAACCTGAGGCTCGCATTTTCATCCAACCATAAGATCTGGTGTTGTTGCTACACAACAAATTATATTTTTCATAATTCATGTTGTTTCTGCTTATACTACATTCGCCATAACCACAGTTGAGCGGAAGGTCCACAACGTTGGATTTTGTGGTATCCTCTGGGCTATGACTCATAACTCTCTTTGACATGGTCGGCCCAATGAATATGCGCCCCACCATTTCTCTTGCAAGCCCATGTTCTGGTAGTCCATCTTCAAGCGAGTCAAAAATGTTGCACAACTCTTCCAAATGGCGAACGAAACTCTCTAGGAAGTTGGCAGTTCCACTCTCGGTGCCATGGGAACGCTCTCTCAGAAGTTGGCAGTCCCACTCTCGGTGCCATGGGAACCCATAGTGAGAGTAACAGCATAAGAATCGACTGCTTGGATATTTTATTGCATATATGATGAGATACCCTGGTTTTGATACAATGTGCAAGCAATTGACCCTTTTAAATGGTAAATCTGGAAATATTAAACAACTGACATAGCATAATAGAAACACTTATATGCATTGTAAGAACACTTGTTAGGCTTGTGTTTGCTTCTCTGCAAAACCATATAGGCATGAATTTGCAAAATGACCTAGTTCGTGTACATGAACATGTGAAAAATGTATTTTTCTTACATTTGCAAACCCCCCGAGATAGCAAGCACGTTACTATTGTGTTATGTTACACCATAAACCCCTCGGATCTCGGTGCTAACATTGAAGAGAAAGCCCAGGGCTGCCATGTTTAATTTTCTTCCTCGGATTTGGGGCAGATAGGCAAAGTCATGGATTAATGAGATTTCCTAGAAATTTCTCTACTCAAAGGATCTCAAGGTTATGGCTAGTGCCCGTGGCCACATTCTGCAAGTTCTTACCACGACGAGATGCTTTTAGGTCTCCCCCTATTGTTGCGGGAGAATCTATTGTTGTTGCTTCAACTGGATTTTACCTTGGCACTGGATCTCAGTATTGTCCTTGATCTCTACCACGAGGATACGACTATTTTTTCCAGTGGAAACAACTGTCAAAGAATGTAGTCATTGGAAACAACTGTCAAAAAATGTAAGATTCGTGTTGTATTGTACACGCATTCCTGACCCATTATTATCTCATTGATGTTTTGAATAAAAGTTGTCGTTTCCCCTGAAAACATGTCAGTCTCGTTGCTATCAGTAATCTATGCATGTGTCATTTAAATATTTATGTAGGTTCCAATCAGTGTTGAATTTAATAAGCCAAATGTTTATCGTGAAGCATTTTTAGAGTGAATTAGCAGAAATCTCAGAATTCCTTCACTACTTGAAAGTTAACGCCTAGGCTCTCTCTTCCATAAACCCGCATTTTTTTGCATAATAGTGATTGTTATAGACCTTTTTCTATTACTATAACTCTCATGAAGGATAATTTTTATTTTTTTTCCTCTCGTTTAATAGTTATGGACCTTGTGTCATTGTTATAACTTGGATGATTGAATTTTTATTATGGTGATTATAATAAGTATGGTTTATTGAGATAAGTTTTGATTGGAGTTCTAATATAAGAAATCGATCCATATATTATAAAAACATTAATCAATATGTAAAGGAGAGCGAGCCCGCCAGATTTGTCTGGATTCTCTCTGGCCTGAATGTCTTTGGGTGAGCTGCTTTTTCAATAGGTTGGTCCAACTACCTGTGAAATCTACTTAGTTGTTCGGGTGATCCAAGTTTGAGTTAATCTGCATTGTATACAGGAAATTCGTGTTTTTCTTTTCGGGCCCTTCCCTTCTTTCAAGCAAGCAACTACCCTTCGATAAGTTTCAACGTTGTATACATGTCGGTAATAAAGCCTATTTGATATGGGAAGACAATATTCGATAAGTTTAAATGTTGTATGCATGCCGATAATAAAGCCTATTTGATATGGTAAGACAGTAGAGGAGCTATGTATAGCTATTCTCTTTGCTATCTTTATAGCTCACCATGCCCCCAATGAAGAAGTCTAAGTTTCAAAGCTCCCCCACCTGATCAATGTATCGATGGCCTGAGATATCCTTCATGTTATTATAATCAAGAAGTCTAAGTTTTAAAGCTCCCCCGCCTGATCAATGGATCGATAGCCTGAGATATCCTTCATGTAATTATAATCAAGAAGTCTAATTTTCGAAGCTCCCCTGCCTGATCAGTGGATCGATGGCCTGAGATATTCTTCATGTTATTATAATCATTACTACAGCTTCTCACATCCTCATCAATTGTTTTTCAACAGTGTTACAAAATACTACCCTCCCCCTCACATACAATGCTTGTCGTACAAAATACAAAATTCAATGTCTGCCATACAAAATACAAAAAGATAGAGGTAGGGACTTGTTGTCTCACAACCCATCTTGTTTAAACACATTTTGAAACTATGCATTGAATACCCATTATTTTCAATAAAGTATTAAAATCTATAATATCATTATTGAAATTCAATTTTAATGTGCTTATTATTTTTTGAAATTCAATTTTAATGTGTTTATTATTTTTAGAAGGTAGTAAAATAATTATATTTTTTTTATTAAATATTTTTTTAT
>SNQJ01S0111209.1:0-15609 GCA_010110895.2 Picea sitchensis | reverse complement strand
TATATATATATATATATATAAAGTTTAATAAGTAAAATTTGATTTGAGAGATAATATTTTTTATCATTATTATCAATTATTTTATTTTTTTCTATTTTTAAAGTCAATCCAAAATAATAATTGTTATTTTTTTCTCTTCTTTTCAATATGAGCACTCCACCATCTATTCCAAGAACTCTTCCTATTAGGATGAGACCCCCCAAAATCACCCTAGAGATCCTTTACGATTATATGGAATCATTAGAAAAAAGGAGTGAAGACAAAAGCCAAATAGAGTTAGAATCATTAGAAAAAAGGAGTGAAGAAAGAGATGTAAAACTCTAAATAGAGCTAGAGGCAATGTTTGATAAAAAAAAAATTAGACTCTTAGATACCATTCAAACTCAAATAGAGGATAGATTCTTAGGGTTCAAGAGTCAATTGCAAACACTGAAGGATATGATTCAAGAAATGGAAAAACATAAAAAATCAACCCAAGAAGGAGAGGCTAAAGAAAATCGCAACTTAAGAGATAAGATTAAAGAGATAGAAGAAAAACTAACCAACAATTTGACCCTTAGTCATCTGGAAAACAAACTGGATGTCAAACCCATCAAAGAGGAAATGAATAAGCTAATCGAACTCAACCATGAGCGCAATAAAAGAGCCTTGAACCTCATAATTTTTGGTATAAAAGAACAACAAGAGGAGGATATGCTACCAATATTAAATGAATAATTAAATAATAAATCACAAATTGATACAACTTACCTCACAGAAGCAAAGAGGCTAAGAAAAATAATTGATCAGAATGATAGGTTGATCTGTGTCAAAGTAAGTTGTAATGACCACAAATATAGCATACTCAGTAAATCTCCAACCTTAAAAGGGTCAGGAATATCTATAAACGAAGACCTCATTCCTGAAGACCAAGTTGAGTTAAGGAGAGAAGTCCAAAAGGTAAAAGAAGCCAGGAAAGAAGGAAAATGGGAAATAATTAGAAATTGAAAAACTATTTTTTTTTTAACAACAACTAGGAAATTTGAATTATCAAAAATGGTGCAGTCAAAACCGCTGAAAGGTTACAAAGGATTTCAAAATTCGGGTCAAGCCGAGGCCTCAATTGAGCCACTCCTACAAGCTACGAATAACTTATTCAAATACTTAGATGACAACTTCACATAGAACAACCTTACTGAATACACTCGAAAAAAGACTATGAGGATAAGAGTGAAGAGACACTGCATCTAAATTATCATGTTGGGGAAGAGCTCACCTTTTTAACTGACTTATGGGCTTGACTTTGTGTGACCATTAGCATTGAGGGTATATGTGTTTTCTTCTTCTTTATGACTTCCTTCCAATCTTTATTTGAATATGTTGGGGAATTTGAGATGCCTATGATTCATGGATTGTATTGATATGAAAATTATTTCTTTACCTGATCCAGAATATCAGCTACCTTAGCTTGATCTTCGCATCGTGTCAATGAATGGGGGGATTGTTGGGGATGAATTCCCATAACTGATGGCTTGGATTTGATAGCCTCATCTTCCCAACTTTCTGGAGGAATGAAGTTGGGGTGAACCTACCTATCATTACCCGAGTCCGGAGAAACCATATCCTCTTTTTTCGTGAGCTTCTAAGGTGTTTCTTGCTGCATTTTGGAAAGCTCAATAATCTATGTTGGGACACTGAAATCCTCTATTTCAGATTTTGAATCAACCCATGTTGGGGTTAGAGCTGGTGAGTCCACAATGGAAGGAGTGAAGCTATATTTCAGAGGATCCTCTTTGGATTCCTCCATGGGAGGGGAAACATTTGAAGAAAGATCCTTGGAAATAAGTTGATGATCAATGTGGGATCCCACCCACCAGGTCGATTTTCATTTTTTTCAAGATTTCTTTGGACCTCTGGGACACTGGGCTGCCAAGTGTCCCATGGAAAAACAAGCTCGACACCGTAAATAAATTTTTTCATAATCCATCTTTTGATTCCACGAATAGTTATCCCCTATCAAGATGATTTCGACTGGAAACCCTTTGTTGAAATCCATTTCTACACAGATCCGAGGATATGTGTATATGTTGTAGGTTTTTTTTCAGGGCATTTGAAGTAGAACCTTCCTAAATCATTACTAATGGAACAACAAGAGGATAAGCCCCAAATATGCAAGCACAAGTTTGGGAGCCTAACCCAAACAAGAGCTGAAGATAATGAATCTTTCGAAGGATCAAAAGAAGGATACTAGGGATTCATACATAAACTAGAGCTACCCCATAACCAGGGGCGTGAACTAAAGATCAAATCTCTATCTTCATGAATATCAAACTCAATAATGAAAAAACCTTGAGCACAGGGATGAATGAAAACATAACCTTTCAAAACTGGCAACCAAGATCTCGAGATCCAATCATGAAGATTAATAAGAAGAGGACATAAACCAATAAACCGACAGATGAGAGTCATGGAGCTTAGGCGAGCTAATTTGGAAATATATTCCTTCCTCAAAGGGATGGAAGGGGTTGAAGTCTCTTGCACCAAACAAGATGGAGGAGTTATATTCCTCTTGGCAACATCATGGAATGAACTTCCATGGAAGGAAACATAACTAGAGTGAGAGCCCTTGAAAAGGCACCTCGGCGGCCCATGAGAAGATTCGAGCAGAGAAGATCCGAGATCTGGAGCAGAAGATCTGAGGCAAGGACCTCCGATGGGAGAAGGAGCCTCCATAGATGGAGAATAACCTAAAAAATAACACTGCACATGCAAGGTGGCCACGAGCAAGAGTGTGGGCGGCCAAGGCTAAACCCTAGCCATTGAAGCCACTGCATTGGAAGGGCGCCTCCTGCTCATTGGAAATTGAAGTTAAAACTAGACTTTGGGATAAGTTGGAAAGGGTTCTAGACTGTGAAATCGAAAATATATTGTTAGGGATAGAGACCAAAAGCATGATAATAAATAGGAATTCAGGACACTCAGGATCGTTTTTTGGAACTGGCATGGATTTCCATGGCGCAAAGGTCCTACGATAAGTTGGATCCCGAGTGATATTGATATTATTTGTCTAATTGAAACTTGGGAGCATGAAGATTCTAAGGTCCCTAACATAGAAGGATTTGTCTTTTGGTCGACATGGAATAAAAATTCCCACCATAAAGGAATAGGAAGCATAGCTTGTTATATTAGAAAGAACATTTCTCCTCACATTCAACTTCATAAGATCGACCCTCTCAATCAATATATTTGGATAGAAATTTCAGACACCAATGCTAAGAAGATGTATGTAACAATTTTCTATTTTTCATCTATTAATTCGATTTTTTATAAGAAAAACAATCTAGATAGAAATTGTCCCTATAATAATTTAGAACAAGATATTTAGAGTTTGAAAAATGAAGGCAATATCCTCCTACTAGGAGACTTTAATGTTAGGACTGAAACTAAACAAGTTACTCTTTTAAGCATTGATTCCAATCATAATCTTTTATGGCTAGATGAGGACCTTGTTTTATCTAATAACTACAAAAGAAGCTCTTAAGACCTAATTGAGAATTTGTTTGGTACTGAGTTGGTCAAGCTCTGCAACTCTCAACACCTTATAATTTGCATTGGAGTAATGAAGTGGCCAAACTACAACCACATGACTTGTATTCATGAGCTAACTAGTAGTTTCGTAGATTATGTGATATTTGGAATCTTTGTTTCCAACCAAATAACAATTTTTGACCTTTTAAAGGACCATGAACCCGACTCTGATCATAAACCTTTAAACCTAACTCTAAAATTTGGCATACACATGAGCGTTGTTGACTACCTATTTCAACTATGGGTCAATGTGATGTATCATGAAGCGATGTACCTTATGGTGCAACATAATTCGAATAATTATGCCTCAATAGGGAAAATTCCCCCCCCCCCAGCACATCTTTCTATGTAATCAGAATGTTCGNAAAATTCCCCCCCCCCCCCAGCACATCTTTCTATGTAATCAGAATGTTCGCTCCCATGCATGGGATAATAATGTAATAGGTTTGCATGAGTCAATTTTTCAGTTAGTTTCCTAGGACTCTATCATTATAGAAGTCCTTTCAATGAGTGTTTTTTCCTCAGGTAATTAATCTTTCCTACCATGCAATTTTAATTATCCTTGAGATTTTCACTCACAAAATCCTCCAAAGTGGTGAAAGGCATTCTAATGATAGATCCCAAGGGGTGAAAAAGATTTATAAATATTGTAAATGACCATTCTAGACATCTCCTGGAGTTTTGCAGAATTCTATTAAGTTTTGATAATAAAAAAAATTAATAATTAAAAATTTTCGTTAATTGGGAATTTTGATTATTTTTTATGTAAAGTGTGAAAATTTGGTCCTTATGGATTTTGTATAGGGGTGTGAGTGCTCAAATAAAATGGATTATGACTCCCTAAAAATTTTGACCAAATTTCAGCTCAATTGGACAAGTTTTTCTAGGTCATTCTCCATGAGGAGACCAAGTCGGTAAAAAATCAACAAATAATTGGCGAAGGTAAAAAGCCAAAAAATTGCAAAAGTGTCTAAAGTCAAGAAAATAAGTGGGTAAATGTTTTCTATTGTATTTCCTAAGTTGGAAAAGTAAAAGTACACTTAGAAGAACCCCCAATGACAAGTCAAAAGGGGTTTCCCCCCTTCACATCTCACCCCTCAAACTCTAACTCACTACCAAAACCCTAAAAGTGTCTCTTCCTTGACTTGTTCTCTCTCTCTTGGATGTGTGACACTTGTAACTCATCCAATGGGGGGTTTCTCCTCTCTCCCTCATATAAAATAAAGCCTCCCCCTCCTCATTTGAACATCTATTCTCACAACAACTCTAATATGCCAAAATCTCTCCCATCTCTCTCCCATTTCTCTCTCATTCTCTCCCATTTTCTCTCATGATTCATGGTTCCATTAGTCAAATATTTTCTTGGTGAATAAAATAGAAACTTTTAAGGATATCTTGTGTCTCTTGGAATATTCTTGGAGCTATTTTTTGTTGTTTATGAGGTAATATTGCTGCAATTTATTTCTTTTCTATTTTCTTTCTTGCATTTTTACTTGGAGACCCAAGCAAAGTATTTTGCTTGGGATAGATTAGTGGCAGTATTATCATTAATCTTTGTGAGTTGTTTCTAATTGATTTGAAAATTATTTTGCAAGTTATTAGATCACAGTCACCTTCTTTGTATTTTGTAGCAAGGGTTTGCAAAAATCTGCAGTTTACTAAAGGCTTGGAGGAGTGGATTTCAGATCTAGAAATCCATCTTTTACAACCATCCAAAGCTCTTCTATTTTCTGTTTTTATTTTCAGCCATTTATATACCAGTTTTAGCTTTATTTCCTTAAAAAACTGCAATCTAATCTTTCATTTTTATGTTCATAAATTTTTGTCTAATTATTAGAATCTGAAATAATATTTTCCAAGTCATTTTAACAATCACCAGCAAGAATATCTTGTTGTTTTTTGCTGGTTAGAAGAGGATTTATGCATCTTTTTTCCCCAAGACACTCAAGGAGACATCCGAGGGTCTTGGTACCAAACCCTCTTCTCTACTTCACTTTCTAAACATTGTAAGCAACCCAAGAGAGTCTCTTGGGCTTGCATTCTCTCCACTTTAATATTTTCTCTGTAAAGTGTAAATAATTTTTGTATTTCTCCCACACTTTGCAAAGAGATTGGCTTTACCATCCATGCAATATCGTGAAGGCTATATTTAGATTTAATTTTATGCATTTATTTTATTTACCCACTTGGGCAAAATGAGTAGGTTTTTGCTCCATCTTGTGCCATAGTTGTGAGGTTGTTATTTTACTTGCAATTCATTTAACTTATTTAATTTTCCCACACCTTGCATAGTGATTGACTTTTCCATCCATAAAATATGGTGAAGGTTATTTTAAGTTTTATTTTGTGCAAAGAAATCAAATTTGTACCTCACCTTTTCCCCGTATTCCCTCCCCTTGCCACTTTATGGATCTTGGGTCACTAAGAAAGGGAAAAGGATTGAGAGGCTAGATTAATTAGGCACCCAAATTATTATTTCTTCTACCACCAAAAAATGATGACTTGGGAGGCTACTTGGGGTTGAAGCCGCAAGCAGTTTCACAACACTATGTGTCCACCTTGCTTGAGCGCCCAAGCATTCTGAATTTGATTTGTGGAGCTAGGGTAGAACCTTTTTTGTTCTTCTTCTTGAGCACCCAACACTTCCTTTTGGTTGAAGGGATAAGAATTAGGGTAATTCACATAGTGTAGGATTGTATCTTTCACATTTACTCTCCCCCTTAATTCAAGAGAGACTTAAAACTTGCTAAAATCAACCTACACACTATTTCACAACATTTACTTTTCAAGCAAGTTACTTTTGAGAAATTTTGTTTCTTGTGGATACTTGTCTCAAAGGATTCTTTATTTCTAGCATTCTTTGAACATAATTGATTTAAGTGTAAATTTGCTTCTTATACTTATTTTTGATATCTCATAACATTGTTTCATTCTTGTATAATTATATTTTTGTTGTATATCGCATTAACTCAATTTTGGGGTAATCTCTAGGCATTGGTCTAATTATTGATCTATAAATAAAGGGTTTGTTTGTCATTGAAGAAACTGCTTTCATGCATTTAATGCATGTCATTGGGTTGGGTTTCTTAATCAACAACTAAGTTAAATCCTAGAATTAAAACAAAATTTCACATAGTTTAATAGAGTCTACCCCCCTTGGCTTCCCTAGGAGTGAGCCTAGATAGAAGAGGTCTAAATTGAGGTGACAATGTGTCTAGACTTAGGTTTGTGCCTCCAAGGACACACCAAGTGGGTTGGTGACTTCTCCACGTTAGTAAGTGTGTATAAGGACGACAACATCTTTAGTGTCGTTGTTGTAACGTCCCCATCCACCAACAGGCCGGGAAACGCCACTTCTTGGACATCTCTCTTAGCTCTGATACCAATTTATCAATTGATATGTGTTGTTCCTAAGATTAACCCTAAGGATCAGAGAGTAATTTCAGGCATCAGGAATGTTTAAAAAGAATGTTTTAAAGAGTTTTTTTCCTACTTTTAGTTATACGAGAAATTATCCTTGAATGAAATTAATAATAGGACAGAACTAAGGTTGTATTCCATTGTCTGATTCACAATTTTAATATCAAATGGAGTGAATGAAACTTACATAACTATTAAACAAAGTGAGGCATCAATTGCAAATGAATCTCACCTTGTTTGAAGTAGAAGAAAGTAAAGAGTGCACCCTTGAACAAGATATGAGATGCAGTAATTCAAATAGCTTGCAAGTCTTGTATTACTTATAGTAAATACAGAGGAAAAACTGCTTACTTAACGAATTGTTGATATAATGTGATTACAATAGTTTTGATACTAAATTGCAATCAATTTCTTATCAAGGAATTACATAAGGAAATTCATAGGTATGGAAAACAGGAGAAACACACAACTCAAACTAAATGAAAATTAGAATCTTTGTCTGCACTTGTATTAATACTCAAAAAGGAGAGTTTTCCCTATCAAATCTGGCAAGAAGTAGCCCATGTTGGGCTTGAAGCCTCCCCTTGGTATATTCAGAACTCCTAATATTTATACCAGATGAGTTCCTTTGGTTTGAAACCGATTACAATGATCTCTGAAAAAAAATGTTTCGGTTTGAAATTGATTACAATGCTCTCTAAAGAAACGTTTCGGTTTGAAACCGATTACAATTATCTCTCAAAGAAACATTTCGGTTATGAATGTATATCATAGGAATATTTAGAATTTAGTTGGATTTAATTTGATTTCATCTGTTGATGATCCGTATTTGACTTATGTTGTGTGGTTGGTATTTGTTACAGACTGTGGCCACTTCTGAAAAGATCATTCCTTTAAATATGGAGATGATTGGTTGCGTTCTGATCCTCTGTTGCTATGTTGCTAGGTGTCTCGAGTCATCTGTCACCTGCAATGAGTTTACTGAGGTAAATAATTGTGGTTGAAGTTGTGGCGATGGTGATTGGACAGCTAGCTCAATGAAAGCTCGTTATGGGAAGGTGGTACGTCTGTCGGGAGGTGACGTGTAGTAAGAGTGGGAGACAGCTGGCAAGCTGTGAGAGGCTACGAAAGTGTGACAGGCTCTCTATTTTGCGGGGGTGTGAAGAAATGGTTCAGAGGTAACCCATTTTTCGCCCCGCAATGCATCTGGTGATGACACATAACCCCGAGAGAAAATCGCGGTTTAAATTTCGTGACCACCTCTCGAAATTAAACCCTGTGCAAATCTGTATCCCGCAATCGCTCTTGGCCATTGATCTAGGTGAGAGAAAGATAAGCCATCAGATCTCACAAAGTGAAATAAGCACAAAAATTTTAAGTCAAGGTCACAACTCTTGGTCATATGTAGAGAAGATAGAGAAAATTTCGTGCAATTCCTGTCCGTCAATCTGAGTGGGGGACATGTGTCAGACGATCCCTGTATTTTTCTATTTCGAACTCCAGGAGGAGACAAGCAGTGCTAAGAAAAAACTCTTGAAGACCCGAAAACCATCTGGACCATCGATCAAATTGGACACGTGGCAAGAGATCATGTACTTCTGAGACTTATCACTTCATATATTTGTATTGTTGTGCATCTCGAAATGCTCAAAGCCCAGAGTTCCGAAGTAAATCCTCATCGTTGAAATCAATAGGACACGTGGCGGGAGATCTTCCACTTCAGGGACTTATCGCTTCGGGAATTTATACTCCCTTTTTTGTCTCTTTATCCCCTTCCCTGCTATATTTGGTCCTTTTCTTAGTTTATCCATCTTCCAAACTGATTTAGCGTTCTGCTAGATTCTGAAATCTGGTCTATCGAGCTTCCTTGCAACTTTTCGTGGCGAAAAAACAGCCTGCCAGTAACAAGAGAAATATGTAAGATCTTCGCTGAATAAAAACTGCTAATCAAAATTCAAATTGTTAACCTTATCCAATCATACATATTCTTAATACTTCGACGTTCGTGAGTGTTGGATACAATTAGGGTAGAAATCTCCCGAAGGTTAAATTCACGAAGAAGTTAATCTCCTATTACCCACTTTTATGTTTTACTTTCCATGTTTTAAACATTGAATTAGCCTTAAGTACTTCGGTGGTTCGAGGTTCAGGATTTTCGGATGTAGTATGATAGAAATCCTCCGAAGACCGAATTCCCGGAATAATTCTCTAAGTTTTTTTTTTGGCTTCTTTGGGTAAAACTTTTATTTCTTAGAGGCAAAATCTAAAGCTCGAACTCTCAAAATTAAATGTGTTCCAACATAGGCTCCATCTGGGGATTGCGGCTCTCCCTGTGAGGCGTGAAAGAATAGTAGACCAAGTGCCTTTATTGGGTAAATGGAGTCATTAACACTTTCCAGTTTTATTTAATAATTAATCATTCATAGAAAAAATGAAACTAACCATGTCAAAAAATCTTCAAAACATAATGATTGATCTCAAGTTAGGCTATTAAAAAATCATTTTTTTTAAAATTGATTTCAAAATTGTTTAAGATAATCAAAATAATTTTAACTAAAATATCAACTTCAACCAAATTTGTTTGCTTCAAGGTTAAGCAGATGTAACATATTTATTTAGGCAACCCCCAGTTGGTTCAGGATGTAAATATCACTGGAAAGAGAACTAGATGACATAGTATGTTATATGGATATGTATGACATCCTTACAAATACCATAGATATTGCTTCACTTCTAGCGAGCTTGTTCAGTACCCCAGTGAAGTTATCTACTTCTCCCATTGAATTTCTTTTCACCACTTCAATTAGCACTTTTGTATTTTGCTGAGATGAGGGTAATCATTACATGAATTTCCTTTCATCATCTATTTTTGGACAAAATGGGGGCAATCAAATTTTGAATTTCCTTTCACCATTTGTCTTGGACTAGATGGGGGCAATCAGATTATGAATTTCCTTTCACCATATCTCTTGAATTTTAATATTTTGAAGTGGGGGAAATCAATTTGTATGTCACATACAAGGGATGATATCTGTTTAAATTTTTTGAAACGAAGGTTTGTCAACAATTTTAGGAATACTCTGAAACCAACTTTCTTCCAATTTTCAATACACCTTCGCCTAAATGAAAAATTTTATGGGAATTTTAATCCTTCAAGGATCAACCTTGAGTGAATTAGTCAGTTTAAAGTCCGATAGAATAGCTAAAATTATCAAGATTAGCCTAGACATACTATCTCAATTAAAATCAAAGGAACATAAAAAAATTCGCCTAATCTTGTTTTGAAAATATGTTTTTAAGTTTTCAAAGTCAAGGTAAGTTACTTTCTTTCTATGAAGACTAAGAAAGGATAAAGAAAATATGAATTGGATAAGAACTTGGGGATAGGAAAAGATAACCAAATCGAGGATTTGGAGGTCCTGACACAAATACCCTGATCCTACACAAGTTTGTGTATTTTAGTTCAGATTTCTTTGAGATTTATTTATTATCATTTTTATTTGTATTTCAGAGATGGCTTTAGAATTTATCAGCTGACACTTTAAGTTGTAACTTAATACCTCTCTGATTTTTAGGTTAGGTGATAATATTATCATGAGAAAAACTTCCTTCACATTCATTTCAAAAAGAATTTTCTTGAAATTTTATTTGAACTATAAGAAGAGTAGGAACTCATGCCTTATTTTCCTTTTGAATTTTCAGCAAGGCAGATTATTAATTTATCACATGTTTTTAGGGAAATCGAATGTTTGAGTGTCATTTTTTTATTCATCCTCATCTCTTGTTCAAGAAGATCTAATCTGCAAAACACCAATAATAGTAGAACATGTGCCTTCATTCTTCTGCGATATGAAATTAACCTTGTTAAACTTGGAACCCCGTCATTGGGATATGGAGTCATAATGCCTAAAAACTGAACCATACTGGATGCCCGACTGAGAACCGAACTACTAAATTGAAATAAAACGATGAACTAGAATGTTGAAATGAAATGTTGATTTGGACAACTTATTTATATGCATTGGCCCTACACTAATCAGGTGAAGTTCCATTGATCAAGTAATATGGAATTTCCAATGGAACCATGCAAATAGTGGATTGTTTAACATACCTTGCTTGCTTCTAAATGAAGGAATGAAAAGATAATAACTTTTTTGCAGCAAAGAATGGATAGGTAGCTTACACTTACTGCTAAATCTTGGTTGCACACAAAATGTCGCAACATTTTGGACCTATTGAAGGAAATACTTCAACCAAACAACCACTGGAACATGGAAAGATAAAGAATTTTCAAAATAAAACGATACCTCTTACTACTGGCCTAGCTGCATGAAAATCCTTCGCACACTTTCTTCACTACTGATCTTTTCTTTTCCTGGCTCGAGAATGTCATATTGAGGTTCACTATTCTACCACTCATCAGTTGCTAAATAGGAAAGAGAGATCAACTACTCCAGTAGCCCCTCCTTATCTCCTTCATCGCTTGTCCAAGAATATTCTTCATCATTGTCATACACAGGTTGATTTCTTTTATAGTGCAATTGATAATTTTCCTGTTGAAGTGAACTCTCTGAAGAAAGAGAAATAATTTGTTGCTCATCAACTTCAAAATTGTATTCATCATAGTCATCAAACAAAGGTGAACTATTGTATGTTTCCATGCATGTTGGGAAAGAAATTTTCTCTTCTTCATCGTCTGGATACTCATCGTAAATAGGCTAATTATATAAAATTTCTTAACTTTGAATTTCAAAAACTTCCATTTCTTGATGATCTAGGAATGATGACTGAATAATAACATCTTGATCAAAATAATAATTTAGAACAGTAGTTTGATCATGACAGTAATTACTATGAACATTTGGTACAATGACAAATGCACTTAAAGTATCGTTTCCATTGTCAGTATCATTACCAAAATCATCTTTTCCAAGAGCTTATTGCTTATGGTCTTCAATAAGACATTGGCCTTTGCAAGGATATATATCTGTAGAAGATTCATCATATTGTCTTTAATCAGCTTGAAGGATTGGAGGGTTTGTAAGGATTTCTTCATTTTTACTTGCAATCATGTCGTCTTCATTCTTACTGCTGCAAGAAACCTCTTCTTGATTTACTTCAAAGTCTTCTTCATATAAAATTTCCTGATCTGTTTGAAGGATATCTTTTTTTTTGCAAATTATTCTTCATATAATTGACCACAATTGCTATCATGTTCTGTTTTTTTATCAGCAAACTGATTATCTTTACAATCATGTTCTACGAAATCTGAATTGCAACAATATTCAAAAATGAACTCTGATGAATACATTCTTTTGCAATATTTATGAAAAACTGCATGGAATTATTTTAATGATGAAATGCTGGAAGGGAGTATAGATTTGTACCAAAGCCGAGCATCCCCTCCCAGACTAAACATGAACAGTTTCATCAAAACATCTTCATGATGAATATCTAGTTGATGCATGAGATTATGAAATTCAAACAAATGTTGAGCATGATTATCATCTTTATCCTCTCTAAAACTAGGAAGATGATCTCCCCATTCTTTAATATCAAGAACAATGTTTGGAAAACCAAAAACATTTGTAAATTCAAAGGAGCAAACCTCGCATCAATCCGAGCAATGAAAGAACTTGACATTTTGAAACCAATGGAGTCGCCAGTGAATCATGTGGAGTCTTCGAACCAAGGAGTCGCCAAGTGAAAAATGAACCTTTTTACGTATTCAATCTTTGTTCACCATCAAAGATTAATGTTTTACTTTGTCGTTCTCCCAGGGAAAAATAACTTTGTTTCTCAGTCCCCGACAATGGTGCCAAAAATATGTTTTCCCGAGATTAACCCTAAGGCTTAAAGAGTAATGACAAGCATCAAGAATGTTTAAAGAGAATGTTTTAAAGAGTGCTTTTCCTACCTTTAGTTATACGAGAAATTATCCTTAAATGAAATTAATAATAGGAGATGACTGAGGTTGTATTCCGTTGTCTAAGTCACAATTTTAATATCAGATGGAATGAATGAAAATTACATACTTGTTAAACAAAGTGAGCAATCAATTACAGATGAATCTCACCATGTTTGCAGTAGAAGAAAGTAAAGAGTTTTAAGGCCTAGCCATACAGAGCCTTACCAAACAAAATCTAGATATAGAAATGTTATCATAAAAAAAAATTCAGTTCACTATTCAGCATAATAACAATTCAATGTTCAGCAGAATTTAAAAATGAGCAGCCTGATAATGAATAACATGTTCAGCATAATAAAAATGAACAATATAACAATAATGAACACGGCATAATAATGATAATAAATACCTCAAACTGATGTTGTTCTGAAGCTCTGCCCAAGATGAAGCTCTGCCCAAAACTGATTAACCTCCCAGCCAACTAGGAACAGGCTATCCGGCTCCCTAGCCCCAAGATTCCTTACGATTTCCTGGCCCCAGAGCCCAAAATTCCCAGCAACACCAGTGCCCTGTGAGAGTTACCCAAAAACAATTCTTCCAATTTCCTCCTCCTCCTCCTCCTTCAAAAATTCTCAAACCAAAATAAAAAATCAACTCCTCTTCCAAGTGATCCCCTCCTCTCTTATCCTCCTCTCTCAATCCCCCCTCATTAATCCCCCAACAACCTTATCCTCCCATTAATTCCCCAACAACCTTATCCTTTTATTAATTCCCAAACAACCTTATCCCCCCATTAATTACTTCACCCACTTTTAATAATAAAATAATAAAAGACTCATTTACTATATTTTAATAATTAATTAAATTCAAATTTAAAAATTAGGATAAAAATTAATCAATTTGGGTTGTTACATACACCCACCCGTAAATAAACTTCGTCTCAAAGTTAGAGTAATTTACAATACAAGGGTAACGACATGTGATTCATACATCCACATCAAATAAGCAACATCATCAATTTAAAACACTTACACATACTAGTGTACATGTGCAAGGCATAAATGTGTAGCTAACACATAGAGGACTCGTACATGTACTTATGAAAATAATTATCACACCTAAATTAATTCTTGTATGTATTCAATCCAATCAACAAGACCATTCATTTCATAAAAGATAGTAAACTATTTAAATGTTCACAAAATTCATCATTTACAATAATTTAGCACAAGCTACATTCACTTTGATAATTTTAGTTTAGTTAAATAAATATACATATATACATATATTTTTCTTTTTCTTTTTCAAAAATAAAGAGGAAATCCATAAATTCTTCTATAAGGAGAAATCCCCACACACTCTCAACTACTTCTCTTCATCCTTCCTGCCTAACTTACTTCCATATTTCATCCTTATCCTTCCTCTGTTGGACTATCTTGGAGTGTCAACAATATTGACCTAACTCCAAATACAACCCGTAAGCGGAAGTGTCAACTCTCTTGACCAAGCTTCCCCAGCAGGCAACTGACAGTCATCATCACACGTCTAAGGGAGTGTGAGATAACACTGTCCTCCCATGACTCCAGGTTTCAAAGGATACACGGTGGGAAATGCCTCCACCCCTCTTAATAGGACTAGGGTCCACACCCTTCCATGGAACATACAGTGGAACTGTGTTGCTGGGAATTTTGTCATCGTATATTCATTTTTAGGCAGTCTCACCACCTGAAAAACCCACACTGGTCCATATATCATAGCAATGCATTCGAACCGACATAATTTCACATATAAAGATTCATACCATATGGTTTCTCGGTCGATGTTCACGGAATCAACTTTTATTATCACTATCCTTTGGCTATTTCATAGCCCATTGACCTGGAGATTAGTCTATAACACAAACTCATACATATCTATGCATTATCATCATGTAAATGCATTCAACCATAATCTCAATTTGGTATCCACGTACCAACAACTTTAAATTTCAAAATTTTCAAGTTAGAAATAGATCGCATAATATCCTCATAATTCAATAACGTTAAACATTCATAGAATTTGACATTCACATAATAGATTGCATAATATTCATTATCATTCAAATAACGTTAAACATTCATAGAATTGTCATTCACATAGGTTCATACGTCTTAAAATTTCAAGTGTATCATTAATATTTTCACAGTGAATAGAAAATAAAGATGATTAGGCCTTAAGTAATTCTAACTATCTAAGTCAAAAAGTGGCATTACATGCACCCACCCTTCAAAACAAAACTTATTCTTGAAGTTATGGTCATTCTCAATATAAGGAAAAATTCATGACACAACTTATATGTGTCTTCTATGATAACAAACCCTATTCTATATTGGTCCCTTTGTATCTTCACTCGTTAAAACATGTTGAGGCTATTAATATATTGATTACAACTACCCCTATTTAGTAAGCACCTTACCGTGTCTCGACTCTATTTTATTGTCACTTTTTTTAAAATTAATGATAAGACAGACTTTTGTTATAGATTTATTCTTCCTAAGTTCCATATATGACCCCCATATATAAAGTATAGTTTATTTGTGTGTTCACTAGCTAGAAGGTTAGCTCATCATCAGTTCTCTAGTTAAGTGAATCTTATATTGAGTTTGATATAAACTTCCTTAAGTCATACATACAATCCCACCTAGGGTATCTTGATAATTATAAACAATCGTTGT
>SNQJ01S0111208.1:70247-86045 GCA_010110895.2 Picea sitchensis | reverse complement strand
CAGTAGTGGGGATCAAATCTGGCTTGTAATTCCTTAAGCGACAATCTGCAGCTTTATGTCCATAATTATGACAGATGTAACATTATGGTTCACTAAATAGAAGATCATAGCGATTGTTATGCTCATAACTATTGTTATGTTTAACCTGCATCCTTTTCCCAGCCATCCCATGATTTATAGTCTGAGGTTGTTTGTTGCTTGGTTTCCACGATCTTTGTTGTGGAAGATGGTTATTCGTTGAATATCTTGATTGTTCATATCTAAATCTTAAAGAACATTTTATAACTTTGTGACCAATATTAGAGCAGAAAAAAAAATAACCATAGAAAAAACCTTTGTACCTTGAAAAAGCCCGTCTTCTTTGAGGAGGTCGATTTCTTTCATGCCGATAATCTCTCTGATCTACAGATTCGGTTCTGGTACTTTTTCTTTCATTACATCTTGTTAGCTGATTTTCTTTCTTTGTTTCTGCAGAGTGACTGTTGTCAATGTTTGAGGATTTGACAAACTTGATAGGTTCTGTATTACTTGGATGATCACTACTTGATCCTTCTTCATACCCCAATCTAGATTTCAACTTTGGGTTTCTTTGCTGATTTAGAATGGAGTTTAATCCTTGTGAGGCTTTAATACTTGGCATATTTTGGTGATACAATCCCTTAAACTTCTCCATTTCTTTTCTGGTTTTTACTATCTCTTCTTCTAAGGCTTCACACCTCACTTTCTTCTCCGACAACTGTTTTTTCAATATGTCTTCTATTTTCTTTGCCTCTTCTAACTCCACTTTTAGTAGAGAAAAGTTTTCATTAGGTTTTTCACCATTCATTTTAAACTACTTCAATAACTGTTTTTGTTTTCTCTTCTTACATCTGAGTCTGTCAATTTCTTCCAAAGCACCGATTAATTCACCTTCCATATCCACCACATCTTCTTCATCATCCATTTCACCTCCTGTGTGTTCATCATCAATATATCCCATAGCCATAAGCATAAAATCATTCACTTTGTCTTCACATGATGAATCACTATCTATGTCTTCTGAGGAATTGTCATTATTTGCACACAAACTTTTCTTCTCACTATATTTCTTGAATTTGTACTTCTTTTCATCATCAGTGTTCTGGTCCTTTTTCTGATGGGGACACTTAGATGCAAAATGACCTATCTTACCACAATTAAAACATTTGAAGGGAATCTTTCCTTGATATTTTCCTAATCCTTTCTTTAACCTTCTCACAAATTTTGCCTCAATATCATCTAAATCTGACTCATTATTCTTGTCTGCTTTAAAATATGCTTCTCTAGTAATGGATTTATCTTTGTTGATTCTCATTTCATATGCAGTTAAATTTCCTAGGAGTTGATCAATGGACAGAGTTTTAAGATCATTTAGTTCTTCTATTGCAGAGACTTTTGGATTAAATTTATCAAGCAAAGATCCTAAAATATTCTAAACTAAAATTGATTCTTCAAACTTCTCACCAAGACCCTTCATGGCATTCAGAAGTTCTTCAACTCTTAAAAAATACTTTCTCATTGTTTCATCTTCATTCATCTTTAGTTGTTCAAACTTCAACCTAAATGTTTGAAGTTTGACATATATTACTTTCTCATTTCCTTCATAGTTGCTAATAAGTTTATCCCACATTTATTTGGCAGTTTGAAGATGCATCACCTTTACAAATTCGGCTTCTGCAAGTCCATTCAAGATAGAATTCATTCCCTTATCATTAAAGCTAAATTCTAACTTATCATTCTTGGAAGCTAGCACAACAGGCTTTATGTATCCAGTCTCTACTACATCCCAAACAGCAGCACCTAAGGCCATTAGGTATGTTCTCATTCTAACCTTCCAAAAGGAAAAATTTGTTCCATCAAACATAGGAGGCTTACTGGCTGAAGTCCCTTCATGACTTGTCATGTTTAAGCTTACAGATCTACATTTAAATAAAAGGAACCTGCTTTGATACCAATTGTTGAAATTACTAAGACAACTGAGAGGGGGGGGTGAATCAGTTGTTATTGTGCTTAAACAATTTTAAGTCTATTAAAACATTCTTAATCTTTCTTCATGTGATCATCAATATTATACAACATATGGACAACATAAATAATGAGCATCAGTCACACATAAGATATGCATACAGACAGATTTTCATGAGGAAACCCATAAAGGGAGAAAAACTCTTCTTCTTCAAAATGATAGGCAGTCTTTTAAGTTATGTACATCATCTATAATTGAGAACCAACTCAATGTGAGGCTACTACCTTTGTTTTACAAGCTCCAACTTGTTTGAGAGCACTAACTCTCTGGTTTCTCTAGCACCCACTAGAAGGAAGCACCAACTCCCTGAGTGTTCCAACACCAACTAGATGGAAGCACCTACTTCCACTTATACAAGAACCAATTTGTTTGAGAGCACCAACTCTCTGGTTTCTCTAGCACCCACTAGAAGGAAGCACCAACTGGATGGAAGCACCAACTTCTAGTTACATAGGCTCCAACCTTTATAACAAAGAACACTTGTTCTCCCTTGCACCACCCGACCACCCTGGTTTCTCTAGCTGCAACCAGATGGAAGCTACAACTCCCTGTGTTAAAGCACCCACTTGAACCTCAAGGACAATAGTCCTCCCTAGCACCTCCCTACCACCCTTATTACAAATAAATGATTGAATAACCAACAACACAGATAAATCAATTCTTACCACTTCTTCATTGTTCTGCAATTCTTCTCTGCTACACTATTCTTTTGCTCTGTTCATACTTGTCTTGCTACACAGATAGAAAGAGACTGTTGTTCTGCATATCGTGTGTTTGAGAGGTTAGGGCACTCCTTCCTTTGACCTCTCAGTCAGCGAAATGTTGATATGTAACCACGTGTCCTTCCCGAAGATGGATGGTCCTCCTACTTTTGGTATTTTGGCATTTCACAAATTCGGAACTCATGTTATGAAGAGTCTCAACTCTTGACTCCTCCAACTCCCGGTATCTGAAACTCCGAAATGGAGATTAAGTCATGGTTTGATGTGCCTGTTTCAGGATTTTATCTTTTCTCATTTCACACCTTTGGGACTCCTGTGATGAAGAGTCTCAACTCTTGACTCCTCCAACTCCTGGTATCTGAAACTACGAAATGGAGATTAAGTCGCGGTTTGATGTGCTTGTTTCAGGATTTTGGCGTTTCACATTTCGTAACTTCGGGACTCCTATGATGAAGAGTGTCGACTCTTGACTCCTCTAACTCCCGGTATTTGAAACTCTGAAATGGAGTTTACACTTCTGATCTTTCCATGCGATCATCGTTGTGCTACTGGTCTTGCCACTTTCTCTTATTCATCATCGTCAGGCTGAGCTTGCCATCAATGAAAAATAAATACTCTGCCTTCTGTCTGCCCATAATAAATATGCCAACACTGAATCTCAGGACCAAGTAAATGAATATTCTGGATGGGAGAGCGAAATGGCACTATGGTGTGGCGAAGTATCATACATCTCCCCAGGACAAGATTTTTAGTATAAGGATTTATCTTATGTCCTACACCACGGGACTTGTCTAGAAAACCTCAACCCTAGGGAAAGAAGAGCCCTCGAGTTAAAATCTGCAAAGTATCTCCTTATAAATTCAGTACTCTTTCGGATCAATTATGATGGAGTACTATTAAGATTTCTTGGACATGAAGATGCAGAAAAAGTGTTGAAGGAGCTCCACGATGGCCTTGTCGGGTAAACTTTTGCAGGAAACACCATTTCTCATAAGATTATGAGAGTTTACTATTATTGGTCCACCTTGTTCAAGGATGCTCATTCTTACGCTAGAAACTGTAAAACTTGTCAAATGAGCGTTGGGAGGGAGAAGAGAGTAGGAATCCCACTCCAACTGGTGACTGTCTCTGGGCCTTTTGAGCAATGGGGGTTGGATATCATAGGAGAAATTACACCTAGATCTTCAAAACTGCACAAGTACATTCTTACTGCCATCAAATATTTCACGAAATGGGAAGAGGCCATTCCTCTTACTCATGTAAATGATAAAGTAGTAATCCAATTCATTGAGAAACAACTAATCACAAGGTTTGGTGTCCCTTCTGTCCTGGTCTTTGATAATGCAACTTAGTTTTCTTCCACCCTATTGACGGAGTTTTCTCTAGACAAATGAATCATGATTAAGTACTCTGCAAATTATTATCCCTAAGGAAATGGTGTGGCAGAATCAATGAATAAGAACCTAGAGAGAATATTAAAGAAGACAGCTGCAGATAACCAAAGAAATTGGCATAATCTACTCCATAATGTTCTATGGACTGATAGAGTCAAACCCAAAGAAGCTATGGGGAATTCCTCGTACTTTTTGGTCTACGGGAAATAATCCATCCTCCCAAATGGGCTCTATCTTCCTTCTCTTCAACTAGCCCAAGATTCTAGCAAAGAACCTTTGTTGGCCATGCAACAAAGAATCAACACTCTGCTCATGCTGGAAGAAGAGAGAGAAAATGCTAAGTCAAAATTCTTAGCTCACCAAAAGATAGTGAAAAGATGGTTCGATAAGCATAAGGCTAAAGAAAAAAACTTCAAAGTAGGAGACCTAGTCCTAAAGTGGGACATAGCAAATGAACCAAAAGGGAAGCATTCTAAGTTTCAAAATTTGTGGCTTGGACCTTTCCAAGTGGCTAAAAAGATTGGGGCAAGAACTTATCGGTTGCAGAATCTAAGGGGGGAAACTAATGCCCTTCCAGTGAATGTCCAGGCCTTAAAACAATATTTCCAATAAGAATTTCGAAAAAAAAAAGTAATAATAAATATGTGTGTTTTATGTTCTTTGTTGAGTATCTTCACGATTGGGAAATGCTTCTTTTTGTTGTTTTCTTTTCTTTCTAGTTTTCTATGATTTTGAAGGTGTGTTCGGAAAGAAAATGGTTGGCCTTAAAATCATGCAACATAGCGAACTATGTTTCTAACTTTTTTCTTACTTACAAACACGAGAAGCATTGGAGAACTTGCGATTACTTTGAGGAGTCCTCTGTCTAACCTTAGCAAATGAAAAACTTTGAAGAAATGGCAGAAGTGTCTAGTTTGTGGTTCGGTAACACCTTAAGGGAAATAAGGAAAACTGGAAAGGACTACATGAATCCAGTAGACGGAGCTAGTGAAGGATCCACCTTAACCATATCACTTTGCAAATAAACAAACATCCTCCTCTCCCACTCGCTCAGGGCATCATACTGGGATAAAATTGATATTATCAAAAGAGTGAATAGTAGGAGAGGGTATGCAGATATCTCCACTGAGTTTATGGATGCTCGTTGGTAGTGGAGCAAGGTCTATGATCTTGAGGTGACTTCATCGGGGCTATGGAGGCTCGCTAGCAGCAAAGCGACACTGAAGAAAGTGAGTAGAGGTAACTAAAGGCTTCATGTCAGTGAATACTTTGCTAAAATTTTGTAAAAAGGGGAATGAGTCAAGGTCAAAGGAAATGAAGGAGGAAAAGGGATAAAACCCCATGGGCAGGCCCGAAAGCATCGACTGGAGAATTTTAAATGAAAAAGTAAAGAGGTTCTGATTGTCAAACCAATCAAGCTTCTCCATCAACTTTTGTACCAGCCAAACCTTGGAGAAGGAACATAGATCCTTCTTTCTCTCAGTGAATCACCATTTGTTGATCACTCAACACACCCTAAAACGTCTATGTCCAATTTTTAATTTTTGGGTACCACTTGAACCTTTGCACTGTCTGTTTCCACTTCAGTACGAAAACTATTTCCTTTGTTTATCATTTTGTGTTCTCATGTTGATTCTTTAAAGTCCACTTGAGCATGTGAAAATCATCATAACCCTAAAAGGGACTAACATTTAATTAAAGAATCAACAGTCAAATATTCTCCAGATGTACTTCAAGGATTTGACATCGGGAATACTTAAATACGATAAGAACTATTCGTGAAAACCAAAATAGTCGAGCATCGATCTTCATCGGCATCGGCGGAAGAAAGTATTTCATTTCTATGAATGAGCTTTAGCAAGAATATCATCGAAGACCGATCTCCATCGCTATTGGGAAGGAACGAAAAGAATAAGCGTCGTGCAAGTAAAGGAATAATATCACCGATCGTTGACCTCTGAAATGTTGTCGGCATCGGGATTTTACAAAATGATAACCCGCCAAGAAACTATTCACTTGAACTATCCCCGATCGTCGATCCCCTATACCTTCAGTGTTGTAAGTATTTATCAGGAGGGTATCAATCAAAATATACACAAGGATAGTAGCCAATTCTCGAACTGTGCACTGAGAAATGCTATGTGATGGGACGTTTTAGCTCTAAGACACGCTAGATACGATGAATTCAAGAGGTTAATTAATTCCATGATTGTGGATTAGTTGTTAATTCATGCATAAATCAAAAGGACCATTTGAGCCCACCTATACAATGGATCTCCCTCTGCGCCTCCGCCGTAAAAAAACATACAATTTATTTGCAGAGATTCGACAGTAGGTTGTTTGATTTTGCATCCATTACTTGTATTAACTGTTTGATATGACTGGTATAAATTTCTCCCATTATATTCTATTCAGTCATTGTGTATGAGCTTATTCTGTGTGCAAAGAAGTTTAGAGCAGCTAGAGGAGCAAGATGAGCGATCCAGAGAAAGATTCCAAAGTCCAGTGAGTATTAAAAAACAATTTTAGCAAGTGTATAGGTATGTGTTGGCTCATGGATATTTTACACTTCATTTCATACCTTTTCATCCAATGTTACTCTATACACATGCCTAAAGAATCATTTTTTCATTGCAGGAATGATGCCGCCAAAGAAACCCACCACTAGGAAATCCCCAAGAGAACCAAAGCTACCGAAAGTAGAGGTAAGAGAGGGTTCCACCCCAGCGGTCGCCAGACAATTGGAATTTTCTCCTAAGCCAGTTTCCATCATCAAAACAGTCACCAAGAAAGTCTTTGTTCATCCCCCAGCCTTTGGATACATAGAGGTGAACATTGGGACCAAGACGGTTTCCCGCATTGGGAAGAAATGTTCAAGAAAATCAAGAAGGAGGCATTCCCCAAATATACCCTGCACAATGACCCTGATATGAGGAAACTCGACGATGAATTCCTCCCAAATGTCCGTAGGGAATATCTACACATGGTGGCAAGCCAGACTCTGGTATTTCCTTACATCAAGCTCCTAAAATGGCTCATTGACCACACTGATACACAAAGTTTTTTTATTAATCACACCAATGGCGAGTGCATTGGGGTTTTCTTTCCATTAGAGGTTCTGAGTTACTACAAGCTCAGGGAGCTGAAAGAGAGGCTGAGCACTGATTTTGTTGTAAGTTTCTATAAAACACATGACACCAACAAAGTTATGGCGTCGTGGTGGAGGGAAGACAAAAAGTTCACAAACCGGACTTCTAGATGGTATTTGATGACCAACCTAAGAGAGTCGTACATATAAATGATGACTCTTTTCTTTAGATTACATGGGGAGAAAGATTGCTCCCATTTTTCAGAGGCTTGGATGCTTCTAGCTTATACAATTTCCATTTTAGGAACAAGCTTCAACTGGGGTGCCATCATCTCCAAACAACTGAGCACTTGCATACAACAGGCTTGGACGCCAAAAGAGGGAGAAACCCCATCCTTTTTCATGGCCTCTTATCTATTGGATGTCGTTTGTGCCAGAAATACCTTCCCATGAATGAACCTAAACTGGCATCCCTCAGAGCTCCTGGTGCATGTATATTTCAACATTTTGTGGGAGAACAGGTACAAGAAATCCTACTCTCTCATTTGTGATCAATTTATCGTGTGTATTCATTCTTTACTGTTTCATAAAGAGTGCTCAATATTGTCATATGCAGCTAAAAGGATTATATCCAAAGTCAGAAATTTGTATCTCGATGAACGCGACACCTATATCAGGGTGTTCAGCGCCATCGGAGCACCACATCTATTACCTGTGTATGTCCCCGATTGATTGGTAGTCGGGGAAATTTGTTACTAGACCATCATGTAGGGTTATAATGCTACTCTCGTAAAATATAAGAAGCAGGCCTTCATACCTTATGGGTTCCATGTTGGTTTCTACATAGTAAAAGACACTTCTTAGGAAAATCAAGAAGGGTTAAGACAATTGGAATTTCGATTCCTGACTGGTTTCTTTTGCAATAACAACCCAAAAGGTTTAGTCCCGAAGCATGCATCCCAAGTATCTTCCTGCTGACCATATGCTCACGACAGATTTGAAGACAAGATCTTCACTGAGAATGCTCAAGGCTGGAGTGAAGTAATGGCGAGAAAGGATGACACTAAGGCAACCAAGTTCAAGGATATGAGCTTGGATGAGCAAGGAACAATCCTGGAACAGATGGCTCAAGAGGTCCTTAGGGCCAGAGGAGAAAGTATAACATTTGGACCAGCCAAAGTGGCAGAAGCCCCTCAAGGAGCCATCGAAACAATGGAGGTTTCCTAGGTAACCCCTGCACAGGAAAGGAACTCTCCCAAGGTTTAGGATGTGTGGGAGAGAGGGGAACTTATGTACCAAATATTCTTGTAGATAATGGGTTAGATGCGATATATCCCAGACCCCATCAGGTTGCTAAGGCTTCCAACCAATAGCCCACAAGAGATACCTGCGGGGCTAAACGACTCTGATTTAATGAACCTGGGTAACGTCAACAGATCATATGGCCCATAATCAACCTCATCACCGGCAAGACCACTAGGAGGTGGGACAACTCAACCAGAGACAGGTCGAGTGTCAGTAGAAACACATGCGGATAATCCTTTGAGCAATATTATAACTATATATAGTGACGATGAGAGCCTAGAGTCAACTCATGACACCCCTATGTGTGTCAAAGAGGAAAAAGTTCCTGAGAAGACTTCTTCCCTTGAGCCCGAAGTTCAAACAAAGGAGGTCCCATAAAAGGAAATAGAAGCTGAAAGTGGCCTTGAAACAAAGGGACCCAATATGATGGAAACTAGAATAGATCTGAAGGACAAGCCTGAATCGGATGAGCCAAAGAAAGAATCCCTACAAAAGGAAATCAATGGTTCTGCAGCCAACGAGCATGTAAGTAAAAATTATGTGCCCAATGTCTCTATTCCGCTCAATACTTAGATCCCCGATGATCGACAGGCAGAGTCTGGGCCTATGAGGGACATCGAGGAAGTTCAAGAGCCCAATATTGAACAAGTATACACCACTGACAGCCTAGGAAACACACTCACATGGGGTGATAAGTAGATACTAGAGCTGATAGATGAGGTATAATATATCTATGCGATCTCCTACGATCAAAAGAGAAAGGCCATTGTTGAAAGGACCGCAAATAAAAGAAGGATCATGTTGGATCAGTCCATATTGGTTACTACATAGGAGAACTTGATAAACACAGCAGATGCCTGGACGTCTGAACTTATCAGCATGGGAAAGGCACTCTTGAATGCCACCCTGGACAGAGCCAAAAGAGATGAAAAGGAACTAGTCTCCGCCCTAAAGGATCTCGAACACTTTTGTCATCTAGCCAAATACTATAAAGGCACCACACAGACCATTGTGTACCTCAAAGCTGAGTTTGAAGAAGTTTACAATGAGTTCAAGAAAGAAAGACACCTTTTAACTGCGAAAATAGCTGATTTCTAGGAGGACACTCTCATGGCACTCGTGACATGCAAGGATACAGAGAAATGGTATGAAAGGGTGCCTATAGTGGTAGAAAGACTCAAGTACATTGAGGAAGTCCAACAGGGTCAAGACAAAGAAGAACATGGCATTCAAATGGTAGGAAAAAGTAATCTTAATCTCATGAAGCAATCAACCGAGTACTAGGCTAAGATGTCTCAGGACCCACACCAAGAAATCCAAAAGCAGTGGATCAGATGCAAGAAGAACTGGGATAAAATTAATAAAGTGATGAAGGATATTGGACTCCTTGAGTTTGGCACCCTCGACAACTTCGTCGACATGAGCAACATAGTTGAGTCGCATGCCAAACAATATTAGTAATGGACCGAAGAGCTCGCAAAGATAGCTGAAGAGAGACCAGGGCAAGTGCAACGATTTGCAGAACATCCAATCAGAGCCCAAACCATGCTACAACAATTGAACTCCAGTCTATTAAAGTACCAGGTGCATGCGATGGACATTAGGGGAATACACGCGGCTTCGATGGCACAACACAGGTTTTCATGGGCCCAAACTTGTGAAGAACTGTTTATCAAGTTGTTTGAGTATGAGATAAAACACCCTTTTCAAGAGATATCTCAGAATGACTATTAAAGAAACTGTTAGAAGATGATGCCACATGGTGAATTTTGTTTTTCTTAAACTATACTTAGCTGTTAATTTTAGTTTATCGTTACATTATAAATAAATACATCAACCAAGTAGTTAAGGGTCGATGGTTGTTGTAAGAACTCTTTATTTTTGGTTGTTAAGAATTATTTTGAAGCTTCTATGAATTGAGAAGTCCTTCTGGACCAGAGACAACTTATTTTCATCAAATGCATGTGATTGAACTTGGAGAAGAACTACTTCCTATATTGTTTCATGAATGATGTAGTAATGAGTAAGATAAATTAATTATGTTGTCAAGTTATCTGGTGCAATGTTTTGATGTTCTTTTCTTTAATGATGAAGATGAATCGTTGTGTTATTGTGTGATGAATGGTTATGGTAGATGAATTATTTTTCTTGCCATTATCTTATTGCATATGTGATTTCTTTTTGATAATTATTTTCTCAGATAGTAATTGGATGCTCACATGGTTAATGTATTAGTACTAGGCTTGTGGTATAAAATTGTCATCTGCATGCTTGAGCAGCGGGTTATCTCAAGCTCAACCTCTTCCCTAGTAGTTTAAAACTTAATCCTATTTGTTGTCAAGTTGGTTTATACTAGCTTGCATATCTCATAGAAGTCCCACCCAAGAGAAAATACAAAAGAGAATAGTCCTAACTGAAGGAAGAGCCTTCACAATAAAACACAAAGCCCATCGATAATTTGGCTGGATCACAAGATCTGGATAACCATTCCATTGTTAAACACTGCAGAGTCTAATTTGGCCTCGATGGCAGGTTTGGTTCCTACTGTTGAATCAAGGGATTTAATACCCGTCAACACAGGGGAAAGCTAACTTTTTACGTCAATTTATAGTAAACTATGCCAATATTACTAAGGGTGTCATGCGTATTTTGAAGAAGGATACCCCTTTTATATAGGATGAGCGAGCCTAGGAGTCCTTTGATGATTTGAAGAAATCCATGGTATCGATGCCTTTGATGAAGTATCCTAACTAGAGTAGGGATTAATTAATTTATGTCACCAAGTTCGAGGAGTCGATTGGTATGGTTTTGGTTTAGGAGGATGACGAGCTTCATGAACACGTCATCTTCTATATTAGTTGAAAATTTGTTGGTCCTGAGCTCAATTATTCTCATGTTGAAAAGCTAGCTTTAGATGTCATTCATGCAGTCCAACGTTTACACCATTATATATTGCTTTGCAAGACTATTGTGGTTGTCGATGTCAATCCATTTCAATACGTCCTTACCAGACGTATCATAGGGGGAAAATACAATGAATGGATTGTCATTTTACAAGAATTTGATCTTGATTATTCTTTTGCAAAATCCAAGAAATCACTAGTCTTTGTGGAGTTAATATCCAACTTCCCATGATTGGATGAGGATGTTATCCATGTTGATTCATTTTTGGATGAACAAATTTTCCTTGTCTCGTCGTCTGACCCCTAGTATGGAGACATTGTTCCCTATCTTCAAACTTTTAAGTTTCCTTAGAATCTCTCGTGAGATGACCGATGGCATGTATGATTCCAAGATAAGAATTACACTATCATCGACGACACTTTGTATCATCAAGGAATAGACAATATCCCACATCGTTGTTTAACTCAAGAAGAAGCCGAGTCAATTCTAAACAATTTCCACAATGGGGCTTGTGGTGGTCATCTATCTGGGCTTGTGATAGCCCAATCAATTTTGCGAGATGGTTATTTCTAGCCATCTTTCTTTAGAGATTGTGTTGAAGTGGCTAAGAAGTGTCACCCCTGCCAGGTGTTCACTCATAAAAGGCGCTCACATCCAACCCCTCTTCACCTAGTCATTACTGTCCATCCATTCACCAAGTGGGGGTTGGACTTGGTGTATTGCAACCCAACTTCGGATGGGGGGAATCAACACATTATCGTGGCCTTTGACTACTTTACTAAGTGGGTCAAGGCCATGTATATAGTTAAGTCTAATGGGAAGACTGTCACCTTCTTTGTATTCAATCAAATTATCGCCATATTCGGTATCCCGAGTGAGATTGTCACTGATCATGGTAGTCACTTTCAGAACAAAATGATGGAAGATGATGTAGGAGCATCGTAAGCAGCCAGCCAAGCGAGCATGAAGGTAGACGACAGTTGGAAAGTGCAACACACATTTTACATGTTTTGGAAATGTTTTTGAAGCATTAATGAAATGGTTAAAGGGAAGCGTACTTGCATATTGTAAACAGATCATGAGCGATTCGCTCTCATCTACAAGAGGTAGAGGCATTTATGCATAGTGAATGAAAGTAGGTAGATTTAAGTTCCAGATTAGACAGTTTTAGGAACAGAAGGGAAAATGGATATAGACACCCTCATCTTTGTATCATTGTATCATTAGAACATTATCATAGAGCAAGAGAAGGGAGAGCTATAGCAGAGAGTTGAGAAGAAGAACTCATTTACAAGAGCTTTGAATTAATATATGAAGCTTTAATTCAGATCTATGGTGTTATAATGTGTTCTATTTGTACATGTTAAATGCTTTGATTATACTTGTTTTATGCTATCTATTATGCATTTGTTTTAGTACTATGAATGTATGATTTCATGTTGAATGTTTGAATCTAAGAGAAGGAGAATGAGTTTCAATTGTTTCTCTTCCTGAGTGAGAGAATTTCCTGCAAGGAGTGAAGTGAAACGTCCGCAAGGAGTGCATTGGCGAAGGTTCATAGTTCATCTCTGAAAGCTCAGGTGGGATATCATTGTTCTCATTCCCACAGAAGTGAAGGCAAAGCATAGGAGTCGTACAAGGTGTGTGCATGCTAGGCGAAACCTTAGAATTTATGAACTAAGGTTGAGAGAATGAAAGACAACTGTTGCAGAGAAAGTGCACAGAGTCGGGGGTTCAAATATGTTGAGGTATTCGAAGGATTGTTGCAAAGAGTGCGTGCAAAAGTCTTCTTGAAGACCTGAGTTGAGAAGAAAGATCAGAAGGGTTAGGGCCTTCGAATCATTCAAGAGAAATTAGGAAGCCCAAGTGGTGTGCAAAAGTCACGTCCCAGAGAAGGATCGCAGAGTCAATTTTTGAACCAGAGGTTCTTGAGGAGGAACTGAATGGTCAGAATTCTCCGAGGAGAACTCCCAAAATAGCGAGGACCGTAGAATCCAAGAAAGTTGCAGGGTGGTTAGAGGTAGGCAAGATTACCACTCCAGGATCCCGAATCAACGTGGATCATTGATCGTGCTTTGCACAAGCTGCCGAATCATTTTGGCATTTCAAGGATCCTAACAACAAGGAGTTGAGCATAGCAAAATGAAAGTCCCGAAGTTGTGAGTTGCGACAAGAATTGGATTAGAGGTTTGGGATTTCGGCACTTTGGGTGTCGGAAGACGGAGGAGACAACGCTTTGGGAGCGAGAGTCCCGAAAACCTGAAAGAGTGACAGGTGGCAGGAGTCTACGTCAAAGGTAGAAAACCAAAAGGGAAATAGGTGGTGTTTCTTCGTCAATTGGTAGATTCAAACCTTGTGGACCGTTTCAGGGTTCAGAGGTCGAAGGATGGAGAGCCTTGCATCCAGATTCACGAAATCACAAAGTCCAAAACCCCGATGAAGTGAGAAGCCCATTGAAAAGTCAACCTTTTCCAAGTGCACCGAAGTTTGGAAATTCAGGTCTTGGAAGTTGTAGAGATAAGAACCCTCGACATCAGAGATCATGAAATCGTGAAACCCAAAATCCTGAAGTTGCGAAGGGCACGATCCTGTTTCGGGTCAGGAGATTTGGGTTGATGCTTCGTGTTTGATCGCGTGAGCACACTCATAAAGACCCGTGGAAAAACACTGTTGTGTGTGAAGGTTATTTCCCGAGGGGAAACCAAAGAGTCTATTAGACTCAAAGGGAAGATTTAGAGAGATCCTGTGTGGACCTCGACCCGAGGGTTTGGGGGTCTACGTCAGTTGTGGTATCAGAGTCTAGAAAGATTTCTTTTCTTTATGTAGTAGAGAAAAGAGGAATTTTATAGCCATGCCGCCGAGAAGAAGAGACAGGCAAATACCTGATCCACCAGAGGAAAGGGAAATTCCAAGAAGAAGAGATAGGCAAATACTTGATCCACCAGAGGAAAGGGAAATTCCAAGAAGAAGAGACAGGCAATTACTTGACTCGGCAAGGGAAAGAGAGATACATGAATTACGTGCCAGGCTTGATGCCATGTAGATGGCACAGAAGCGCACAGTTGACGCTAGGGATATCAGTGAATCTAAAACTGAAAATGAAGCCAAAACTGATGAAGTTACAGTCGAAGATGTTGTGGAAGAACGCCTATTCAGGGTTGTTGCAAGGATAGGTGTCAGGGAAAAAATGGAGATTCCCATGTATGAGGGAAACCTGGATGTTGAGGAGCTTCTAGACTGGATTAGAGCTCTGGATAAATATTTTGACTATGAGGACGTCGAGGAAGACAAGAAAGTCAAACATGTTGTCACAAGACTTAAAGGACATGCAGCACTGTGGTGGGATGAACTACAGGCTAACAGATGTTGCAAAGGCAAGCGGAAAATCAAAAGCTGGGATAGAATGGTTGCAAAGATGAATGCCAAATTTATACCCAGGGATTATCAAATTACTCTGTTTCAGAGAATGTAGAATTTGAGACAGAAGCTGATGTCAGTGAAAGAATACATTGAATATTTCTACAAGATAAACATTAGAGTAGGTCATCAGGAAAGCGATGATGAAAAGGTTGCCAGGTACATGAATGGTCTGCGGTATGACATTCAAGATGAGATGAGCATGATGAGCTTTTGGAATGTGGAGGATGCTTATTAGATAGCTCTGAAAGCTGAAGAGAAGTTGAGCCGGAAGCAAGGTTAGAGAGGCTGAGGCAGAAGTCAAGTTAGAGGCAAATCAGTTTCCCAAGACAGAACTTAGAAATCTAAAGAAGAGGGGAAGAAACCTCAATATCAACCTCAACCCGAGAGAGGAGGAAGCTCACAGAGAGGGAAGTATGCTAATAGAAACACTTTTCCTCGAGCCAGAGGAAGAGGAAGAGGCAAAGGTGGTGAAGTGAAATGTTTTACCTGTGGAAAAATTGAACATAAATCTTATGAGTGTCCAGATAAGAAGAAAGAAGGTGGTGAAACTCACATTTCTGAACCACAAGGATGGAATGTTGAGGTAGAAGATGTTGAGGGAAGAAGATCACTAATGATGAGGAAAGTTCTCTTAGCGCTAGAAAAGGAGGTGGAGAACCCAGCCCAAAGGAACAAACATTTTCGGACTACTTGCAAGACCAAACACAGGGTATGCAAAGTCATCATGGACAGTGGTAGAACAGACAATCTTGTTTCTACAGAGATGGTAGAAAAGCTAGAGCTGGAGACTATTGAACATCCAAGCCCATACAGAGTTTCGTGGCTACAAAAAGGACATCAGGTAAATGTCACTAAACAATGTTTAGTTGAATTTAAAATAGGAGGATATAAGGATGAAATACTATGTGATGTCATTCCCAT
>SNQJ01S0111208.1:42259-70237 GCA_010110895.2 Picea sitchensis | reverse complement strand
CTAGTTTTCATTGATGACATATTAATCTACTCTAAGAATAGAGAAAAACATGAAGAGCATCTTAGACTTGTGTTGCAAATGCTAAGAGAGCATCAGCTCTATGCTAAATTCAACAAGTGCGACTTCTTTCAGAAGCGAATACATTACTTGGGACATGTTTTGTCCGAGGAAGGGGTAGCAGTAGATCCTAACAAGATCAAGTCTATAATGGAATGGCCTACCCCAAAGGATGTTTCAGACATCATATCCTTTATGGGATTAGTGGGATATTATAGGAGATTTATAAAAGGATTCTAAAATATTGGTTGTCCAATGACTTCCCTCCAGAAGAAGGGGACAAAATTCCTGTGGACACAACAATGTGAAGAAAGATTTCAAACCTTGAAACATCTACTAACCCATGCACCCGTGTTGAAAATCATTGACACAGAAGTTGACTTCCTTGTGTGCAGAGATGCCTGTAAGGAAGGACTCGAAGGAGTCCTTATGCAGGAAGGAAAGGTGATCTGCGATGAATCCCAAAAATTGAATGAACATGAGGTCAACTATGTGACTCGTGATCTAGAACTGGCTGCCATAGTGTGTGCCTTAAAAATGTGGAGGCATTACCTCTTGGGAAGAAGATTTGTACTTATGAAAAATCACTGTGGATTACAGTATTTGTTTGACCAACCAAAGCTCAATGCTAGACAAGCCAGATGGATGGCCCTCCTTAGTGAATTTGATTTTGAGATCAAACACATCAAAGGGAAGGAAAATAGGGTGGCTGATGCCCTTAGCAGAAGCATGAAAACAATTCACCTGGCAGCGGTGAGTATCTGCGAGACAAATGTCAAGAACAGAGTCAGAAATGCACAAGAAGCAGATTCCTTTGTTCAGACTGTGACCCTATACCTACAGTAAGAACCCGCTGGAGAAAAATATGAAGACTACCAGATGACCGAAGGAGGTCTTCTTACTTACAAAAATAGACTGTACATTCCAAATGGTGATGACTTGAAGAGGTTCATTATGGATTAACTACATAAAATACCATACACTGGTCACCCAGGATACCAGAAAATGACCACTGCCACCCGGAAACAGTTTTACTGGCCTGGATTGAAGAAATACATAGCCAAATATTTGGCCCAATGCATAGAATGCCAACAGGTTAAAGCAGAACATCGACACCCACCAGGACTATTACACCCTTTACCCATCCTAGAATGGAAATGGGAAACCATCTCCATGGATTTTATCATTGGATTGCCAACTTCAACCAAACAGAATGACATCATTATGGTAGTGGTGGATAATGTGAGCAAGTCTGCTCATTTCATCCCCATCAAATCAACCTGCAAGGTGATAGATATCACCTAAATATTCATGAAAGTGGTATTCAGACTGCACGGTATGCCGAAAGAGATAGTGTCTGATAGAGACACAAAATTTACTTCCAACTTTTGGAAATCATTGATGGCTAGTTTGGAGACCAAATTGTTGTTCAGCACCGCCTATCACCCTCAAACCGACAGACAGATAGAAAGAGTGAATCAAATATTAGAGGATATGTTAAGAATGCATGTAATGCATAACCCAGGAAATGGGAAGGCTACCTACCATTGGTAGAATTTGCCTACAAAAACAGCTACCAAGCATCCTTAAAGATGAGTCCCTTCGAGGTCCTCTATGGTAGGCCGTGTAATACTCCAATCAGCTGGAGTAATCCTATAAATAAGATTTCTTTTGGACATGACATGCTGAAAGAAATGGAACAGCAGGTGACTTAGATAAAACAAAATCTGAAGGTCGCTCAGAACCGACAGAAAAGTTATGTTGATCAAAAGAGAACTCCAAGAGAGTTCAAAATTGGAGACCATGTATACCTCAGAATTAAGCCCAGAAGGAGTCGCCTGAAAATGGGAGCTTGTGCCAAGTTGGCACCTCGGTATTGTGGACCCTTTGAGGTTCTAGATAGAGTGGGACCTGTAGCCTATCGGCTAGCACTTCCTCCCACAGTAAAAGCACATAATGTTTTCCATATTTCATTATTGAAGAAATATGTACATGATGCTAATCATATAATTGACTGGTCTATGATCCAGGTGGAACCGGAGAGAGAATTTCTACCAGAACCCCAATGCATACTGGATAGAAAGGAAACCTCACTCCGGAACAGAACCATTGCAAAGGTCAAGGTGCAATGGAAACATTTTGGCCCAGATGAGGCTACCTGGGAAATGGAGGATGCCATGAGATAGGCATATCCGATTTTTTTTACTTCTGTACGTGCAATTCACGTTAGTAGATAAGAACATCAAGACGATGTTCCATTTTAAGGGGGAGGGAATTGTAACACCCTGTTTCCCCCATCTTGTAAATATAACTGGACTGGCCAAGAACTATGGCGAACTCGTAAATGTGAATATGTGATGTAAACAGACCTTGAGGAAAAGGTCAATGAATGTGAATAACATTTTGAATTTATTGCAGGACCGCTGAGAGGGGATGTGCAGAAAAGATACCACGATGGCAATGAAAGGCACCTGAAAAGGTGGCATTAACTTCCACCGATAATTAATTATCGTATTTGGACTCCACTGGCCTAGAGAACCAAAAGTGGCTCACTGGCCCCAAATTAAATGTCTCACAGGATGGTAGGTGGATGGTTTAATGAGGGATGGGAGGTGAAACTCCCATCTGTAGAGCCGTCAGACCGGATTAGCACGAGGGTAATCACGCCACACGCAACCTCGCAAGAGGATAAGGCATGGGGAAGAAGTGATTGGGGGGTAGACGCAAGGGGAGAACTCTGGCAATATGTAGAGTGAGTGATAGCAGAGAGGAAGGATTGCAACCTTCACTCCTGGTCACTGGAAAACAGAGGCGTAGTCTCACAACATCGTGGTCTCAGCTCAGGGGTGGCTAGTGGTAAATACGCTGGGAGTCGCTAAGCCTACGGTTGGGTGGAAATGAGCACCCCTCTCAGCAGTTTCTTAACCCTGGCGTTATTTCTGATAAGTGTTTTGCCTCTGGCACCTTGAAATACATGTATTTTGATAATTATCCTCATAAGCTGCGGAACTGTGAATGTTTTCATTTTGAGAATGTCTGAGTAGTATTTTGATCAGTACTAGCAGTTGTATATTCTTATAACAGAAAAACCACGCATGGCTTATGTTGATAAATGAAGTTAATTATGCATAAGTTGAACCAAGTCAGACTTCTAGCCCATTCTTGGGAAGTTGTTTACCCTTATCTGTCTCTAGGGATGCCTCAGAATAGCTCTCTTCATAGAGATTCCCTCCTTGGAAAGGTTTACCAAGAACCTGGAAAAAGGACTTGGTTGTGGAAGTCTTAACCACCCTGTACGAGGAGGAATGACCCTCTTAAAATCCTGAAGTAGCAGCATAAGGATAAGTATTGATCGACAGATGAGATTTCGTCGGGAAATCTGCAGTCCCCCACGACCATTAGATTAGTAGGAGAAAGTAGGGCGTTAAAGGAATTACCACTTGGTTTTCCTGTGTCTTCATGGGTAGTGAAGAGTTTAGGACCGTAGATCCCCATGGTCCATGAGAACATCCGGACCGCTAATTTTTCCACATCCATGAAGTATTGGAAGAGTGCATAAGGTGGGACAGATCTGAGCCGTTAGATCTTAGCCAGAAAAACCTGACATCCATTGGATCTATTAAGAGATGCATGGGGGTTAAGCCCGACGAGAGGCATGGCCATCAGGATATCGACATTCTTGAAATTGGGAGTCATGATGACATGAGGTCGGGAATTTTCATAGTGAAAATCTCGGAATCAAAATGAGTCGTCCATCATAGGAGGACGCGTGGTGGAAATCAGAGCATTCGGGAAAATTCCCGAAAGGAAAGTCATCCATCAGGAAATCAGGAATCCCATGGACAAGAAGTCCATACACTTCAAAATTGCAAAGTTCAGAATCCCGACAAAGTGAAAAGCGTCCATTGTAGGGCCAGCTATCATTATATTGGCATATCGGGATTCAACGGATCACGAATCCTGAGGACGAGTACATTTCGGCATTGGAAAGTCAGAAAAATCGACAGGAGATAAGGCTACGGTCTTGTGAGATAGTGGTCACGTGGGCCAGGAGTTTAGCTAGGAGGGATAACACGTAAGGGGCCATATGGGTGAATTGGCTCATCGGGAATTGCAGAATCGGGATTCTTGTTGACAAGAGTTCAGGATTTCCCATTGGTGGAAACCCCGGAGTAGATCTCAGCCATCCGATTGACGGAGGCCACGTGTCGAGAGATTAACCGCATCGGGAAACCAAGGATCGAGGATTCAGGAGTCCCATGATCGAGAGTCAGGATTCTCATGATGATAAACCCCGATGAACAGATGAGATTCTTTCGGAGGATCTCAGGGTCCGTAATGACCATTAGATGTGAATATGAGACGTCAACTTAAGCTAGGACGTGAATATGCTTTAGGATAAGCGGCGAGAAGATCTAGATGGCCAGACTCCACCCGTCCAGATCTATGGCTGAGGTTCCATTNTGTCCGAAATAGTGTGGCATGTGAAGTGGGGCCCCTCCTGTCATGTCGACCACCGTGTCGCATTTCCCTCTACGTCACCTGTACTCCACTTAACTGAGTGACGGGGCCCGTTCTCATTGGTTGTTCTCTATCCCTGTTGGAATTTGTTCTGATTGGCTATTTGCTAACCCTACAGGGATTCGTCCCTATTGGTCGGTTTCTAGCCCTGTTGGGGCTCGGCAGTTGCAGAGTTAAACGACTTGACCTCACTGTAGCGCCGAGGCACAAAATATGAAAAAGGGATTGCGTTTATTCAGACTGTGATCATGACCCGCAACCACATGGGAGCGGGGAGAGAGAAAGAGCCAGCTTACGCTGGTCCTCCATGGATAATTTAGGGTTTCTGGTCTAGCAGAAGACCAGAAAAATCTGATTTAGGTAGTGGGTATGTGATAACTTTCATGAGGTTGATGAATGAAGTCCTAAAGGATTTCATAGTAAAATTCGTCATTGTATATCTTGACGATATATTGATTTTTAGCAAGACAGAAATAGAACACTTGAAGCATTTGGCTACAGTGATGAAGAGACTACAACAAGAGAATTTGTTGATAAATATGAAGAAATCATCATTCATGAGGACAAAGCTCATTTATTTGGGGTTTGTTATCTCTGCAGATAAGCTGAAAATGGATCCAGATAAAGTGGAGGTGATTAAGAATTGGCCATCGCCGAGGAGTATATTTGAAGTTAGAAGCTTTCATGGATTGGCTAGTTTCTACAAGAGATTTATCAGAAAGTGGAATTAGCACACCGATGATGGACATGGTGAATAAAAGACATAAATATTTTCACTGGATAGAAGAAGCAGAGAAAAGTTTCAATCTGTTGAAAAGGAAGATTACTGAACAACCAATTTTGGTGTTGCCAGATTTCAACAAGACGTTTCAGTTCAAGTGTGATGCAAGTGGATTTGCAATTGGAGCGGTCTTGAGCCAAGATGATAGACCGATCGCATACTCCAGTGAGAAACTGAATGAAGCAAAGATTAAATCTTCAACATATGACAAGGAATTCTATGCAGTCATACAAGCGTTGAAGAAATGGAGACATTATTTGGTTCCTAAAGAGTTTGTTTTGTACAGTGACAATCATACTTTACAATTCATGACTCGACAAGAGAAGTTGAACCAAAGACATGTTAAATGGGTTGAATACATGTAGAATTTTACTTTTGTAATTTAACATATTTCTGGAACTTCTAACAAAGTTGTTGATTCTTTGAGCAGGAAATGTTTGTTGATGCATGAATTCAGAGTCAAAACTTTGGGTTTTGATAACCTCAAGGACATGTACAGAGATGAACCAGATTTCAAAGAGGCGTATGAGGCATCTGAGAATCCAATTCTCAGAGACAGAAGTCAATGGACTGAATATATGATCCAATATGGATTATTATTCAGAGGCAATCAACTGTGTATTCCAAAATGCTCCATGAGGGAGAATCTGTTGAAAGAAAAACATAGTGGAGGATTGGTCGGACATTTCGGTCATGAAAAAATGTTATCGAAATTAAATGGCTCATATTTTTGGCCAGGGATAAGGACGGATGTCAAAATATTTGTGGACAGATGTAGAATTTGTCAGCGCATAAAGGGAAAAAGGTAGAACACAGGGTTATACCAGCCATTACCCATACCTGAGAGGTCGTGGGATGCAGTGAGCATGAATTTTATATTGGGGCTGCCAAAAATGCATAGAGGGTTTGATTCAATCTTTTTTGTGGTAGACAGATTTTCAAACATGGCACACTTTATACCATGCCAGAAAACCAACGACGCAACTTATATTGCGAACCTGTTTTTCAAAGAAGTTGCCAGACTTCACAACTTACCAAGGAGTATTGTTTCAGATCGAGAAACCAAGTTCGTGGGAAATTTCTGAAGGACTTTATGGAAGAAGTTGGGGACAAATTTGTCATTTATCTTAGCATATCACCCTTAGATGGATGGGCAAACAGAAGTTGTAAACATAAGCTTGGGAGATTTGCTAAGGAGTTTAGTGACTGACCACCACAGTCAGTGGGATCACATTCCGCCACAGGCAGAATTTGCTTATAATGATTCGATCAATAGAATCACAGGACAGATTCCATTCCAAATTGTATATGGAATGCAGCCAAGGGGAGTTTCTGAATTCAAGGATTTAGAACATAATTAAACTAGAAGTGCTAGTGCAGAGGATTTTGGAGAAGCAATGAAGGAACTTCATAGCCAAGTGAGAGAACGTTTGCAAAATTCAAATAAACAGTATAAATGCAGAGCAGATCAACATAGGTGAGAACTTCAGTTTGAAGTTGATGATCTGATTCTTGCACATTTGAGGAAAGAAAGGTTCCCAAGGGGAACGTATAACAAACTAAAAATGAAGAAGATTGGACCATGCAAGATCATAAAGAAATTTGGGGCAAATGCATATGAGATCGAATTACCCAATGGGATCGGAATTTCACTGATATTCAACATCTCAGATTTGTATGCTTACAGAGATGAAGAAGTAGGGGAAAAGAATGAACAGACAGAAGTTCAGTGGACCAAACAAATGCCTGTAGATGCAAAGCCATAGATGGAAAGTATAATTTATAAGAGGGTCAGCATGAATATCAAGAGGAAAGAGTATTTTAAATACTTGGTCAAATGGAATGGACATCCAGTTGAAGATGCCAGTTGGGAGGATGAAGAAAAAATTCAGAAGCATGGACAGACCGTGCAAGAGCTCATGAAAATTTTCAAGCAAGGGAGTATGATGCAGGAGCATCGTAAGAAGCCAAGCAAGTGAGCATGAAGGCATAAGACAGCTGGAAAGTGCAACACACATTTTACATGTTTTGGAAATGTTTTTGAAGCATTAATGAAATGGTTAAAGGCAAGCATACTTGTGTATTGTAAACAGATCATGAGCGATTTGCTCTCATCTGCAGGAGGTAGTGACATTTATTCATAGTGAATAAAAGTAGGTAGATTTAAATTCCAGATTAGACAGTTTTAGGAACAGGAGGGAAAACGGATATAGACACCCTCATCTTTGTATCATTGTATCATTAGAACATTAGCATAGAGAAAGAGAAGGGAGAGTTGTAGCAGAGAGTTGAGAAGAAGAACTCATGTATAGGAGCTTTGAATTAATATATGAAGCTTTAATTCAGATCTATGGTGTTATGATGTTTTATGTTTGTACATGTTAAATGGTCTGCTTACAATTGTTTTATGCTATCTATTATGAATTTGCTTTAGTACTGTGAATGTATGATTTCATGTTGAATGTTTGAATCTGAGAGAAGGAGAATGAGTTTCAATTGTTTCTCTTCCTGAGTGAGAGAATTTCCTGCGAGGAGTGCAGTGAAACGTCGGAAAGGAGTGCATTGATGAAGGTTCAGAGTTCATCCTTGAAAGCTCAGGTGGGATACTGTTGTTCTCATTCCCACAGAAGTGCAGGCAAAGCACATGAGTCATGCAAGGTGTGCGCATGCTGGGCGAAACCTTAGAATTTATCAACTAAGGTTGAGAGATTGAAAGACTTTTGTTGTAGAGAAAGTGCACAGATTTAGGGTTTCAAATACACTTAGGTATTCGAAGGATTGCCACAAAGAGTGCGTGCAGAAGTCTTCTTGAAGACCTGAGTTGTGAAGAAAGATTAGAAGGGTTAGGGCCTTTGAATCATTCAAGAGAAAGTGAGAAGCCCAAGTGGTGTGTAGAATTCACGTCCTAGAGAAGTATCGCAGAGTCGATTTTTGAACCAAAGGTTCTTGAGGAGGAACTGAACGGTCGAAATTCTCCAAGGAGAACTCTAGAAATAGCGAGGACCGTAGAATCCAAGAAAGTTGCAGGATGGTTAGAGGTAGGCGAGATTACCACTCTAGGATCTATAATCAACGTGGATCATTGATCGTGCTTTGTACAAGCCATCAGATCATTTCGGCATTTTGGGGATCCTAACGACAATGAGTTGAGCATAGCGATATGAAATTTTTGAAGTCGCAAGTTGCGACAGGAACTGGATTAGAGGTTCAGGATTTTGACACTTTGGGTGTTGGAAGATGGAGGAGACAGTGCTTTGGGAGCAAGAGTCCCGAAAACCTAAAAGAATGATAGGTGGTAGGAGTCTACATCAAAGGTAGAAAACTGCAAGGGCGACAAGTGGCGTGTCTTTGTCAATTGGATGAGTCAAACCTTGTGGACTGTTTCGGGGTTCAGAGGTCGAAGGACGGAGAGCCTTACATCTGGATTCATGAAATTCCGAAGTCCAAAACCCCGATAAAGTGAGAAGCCCATTGAAAATTCAACCTTTACCGAGTGCATCGGAGTTCAGAAATTCGGGTTTCATAAGTTGTAGAGATAAGAACCCTTGACATCAGAGATCGCGAAATCGTGAAACCTGAAATCCTGAAGTTGCGAAGGGCGCGATCCTATTTTGGGTCAAGAGATTTGGGTTGATGCTTCATGTTTGATCACGTGAGCACACTCATAAGGACCTGTGGAAAAACACTGTTGTGTGTGAAGATTATTTCCCGAAGGGAAACCAAAGAGTCTATTAGACTCAAAGGGAAGATTTAGAGCGATCCTGTGCGGACCCCGACCCGAGGGTCTGGGGGTCTGCATCAAAAGAGATAGCATGCAAGCTAGGGTTTAAGCATGATCATCCTTCTACTTAATAACCTAAGGAAAATGTATAGGTATAGGCTGTAAACAAGTCTCTCAAGGCCATTTTGTAGAAAATTGTCAACCAGAGTAAATCTGACTAGAATATTATGCTATATCCTGCACTCTGGGCATACCGAACCTCATTCAAGACTACCACCAATTTTTCTCCTTTCCAGTTAGTACACGGTGTGGAGTCGATATTACTAATTGAATGCAAAATCCCTTCTCTTAAGTTGGTAGTCACACTCCTTCCTGACACTTTTAATGTCGAGCGACGCCTTGTACACCTAGGGAGTCTTGACCAGCAACGTCGAGATGCCTATACGAATATCGAGGTGAACATAAGACATGTCAAGGTCTAGTATGATAATTATGTTTTTTCTCGGTTGTACGTTGAGGGTGACCTTATCCTTTTATATGATCAAGCCAAAGAACCATTGGGGGCAGGAAAGTTCAAACCCATGTGGCATGGTCCGTATATCGTGCGACGTGTCCTAGAAAAAGGAGCCTATGAGTTAGAATATTATGAAGGGAATATGTTGGCCAAGCCCAAGAATGGGCTCTACTTGAAAGGATATTACTCTTGAGCCCCAATATTGGGCGTAAATCTTTGTATACTAATGTAATTTAGTGTATATATCTTTTCCCTTTACTTTTTGTCTTCAACTTGCCTATCAAGTTTTCCCTTGGTTGGAAAATGTCAACGGAGTCTCCAGTCTACTTAGGATTCACAGACAGAGCCAGTCGTCATACATGGAAATTGGCTTCCACTGCTTGGGTGGTTTACTCATCTGAGGGTCTACTGGTGTCTTCAGGTGGCATATGCCCAGGGCCATCCATGAATAATGTGTATGAATATAGTGCCATTATAGAACTTTTGCGCGATGCTATTTCACATGGTATTCACTCTTTAGAGGTTCTCCTGGATTCCCAGTTAGTAGTATGTCAGTTGAATGACAGTTACCATGTGCACAATCCTAATTTACTCTGATGATTCCTATGGGTACATCTTTTAGAATGACAGATTGATTTTATTACTTATCATCACATACCTAGGAGTTCTAATTACGTATCAGATGCTTATGCTAATTTCATTTTAGATTGGCATTTGTCACATAACTAAAGCAAAGAAAACCATCTCATCAATGTACACATTGTAATATAAGTAAAGCCGAAGATCCCTGTTTTATATATATTTCAAAAAATATGGTGTTTATAGTACAAAACTAGGGCCAACACCCTCAATACACATATACATCCGATAGTACAAAATCCACAACATCTACACCTGTGGCGCTGGATGTGTGTCATGATAAAAAATTATGATGTTTGTGAGACACCGAAAGATTCACACCCAATATTTGGGCACACCAACCACTTGTCATTGCATGGCCTCTGACTGATCCTCTACCTGAACCATCAAAATCCTATGTCTCAAATGAGACAGGTTGCCCTCCAGATTTTGAAGGATTCTCTTTGCTTCTCCTCCCACCGCCTAATCTCCCTGGTGCCTCCGATGATGTCATGGAATATCGTTCAGTGATTGTGGACCTACTTCTGTGTCACACAAGTGTCTATTTAGTACTTAAGAATCATCCAAAAATATTTGTGTTTTACTATACAAAAATACAAAAAAGTGAAATATTTAAAAACATTGACATACCTATGTCCCCGTAGGCGGTCCCTAGTGGTTGTGGCATGCCAGGGTCCCCTATGAAGTTGATCCCTACATAGGGGTAGTCATATAGAGAAATGACATGTCACCTCCACCAGTAAAATAAATCATTGTTGTAGGGTGTGGGCACCCTACCTTCTATTATCACATGAAGTTGTGTTGGGTCTTTGATCCTTTAGGTTTTATGTTTTATCCTTTAGTCTTTAGGTTTTCTTAATTTTTCTATTTGTGATTTTCTTAGGTTAGTATAAAAATATAAAGACTTGGGTTTTGGCTAATGTTTTGACCCAAACATATGATTTTAGCCTAGGTTCTTTTTTTGGTTCATTTTTTTGACTCACCTTTTGACTTGACACCAAGCATAATCAACCCCATGATCCTAATGACCTGACATATCACTTCATCCACTCATTCTCTTTATCCTTTACATGTTGTCCCTATGTCCATTAAGGGGGTCAAATCAAATTTTGAAAAGGGCACTTCCAAATCACTAGGAGTTTCTATAGTGCACCTTTGTCCTATGCTCCTTTACCATAATTCGCCATAATCAGTTGTTGTCATATCTCCCATTTTTTTAGCACCCTTGTTTTTTAAAAAGAAGATTTAAGATTTGGTTATTTATGAGCCCGCTAACTGTTTATCAATTTGAATTTTTCTCCCAAGCTCGACACTGTTGAAATCACTAGTTTAGACAAGCTGCATATTGTGCTACGTGATCGACTGTTAGAGATGAATTGGAGGTTGAGGTGGATGTAGTAGCTCCATAACCTGTTGCATATCTTCCATCATCATCCACGACCTCTAGGTATTCCGTGAGTCCTTTCATCTACATGGAAAAGTCTTAAGATACCCCTGCCTCATCTTTTGGTAGCGCCTGGCGCTACAGACTGCATCCTCTCTCATCCATTTTCACTTGTATCTCTTCTCCCACAGACGTCATAGCCATTGCCAAGTGAATTTCACCTATACTAGTGGTCAAGACATTTTTATTCTGAGTATTGAATTTCGATTCATTCACTTGGCTCTTGTGCCCACACTACACTACATAAAGTCACTGCCTAAACTACGCTATAGATTCCCTGTCTTAGTGATTCCTTTTTATTTGGAGTTTTTAGTGCCATATTTTGTATTCACAAATATCTATGCATTATCCTCTTTTATTCACTGTGTCATCCTTCATTTTATCTCAAAATATGTTGGCAGTGAGGAGAATAGTAATCCCTACCCATTAAAAGATTTGATGACCATTGTATGGTGGCATAAAAATGAGTAGTACATCCCTGCATACCTTTCCTCAGAGTTTCTTTCTCTCAATTTTAAAATAAAATCCATCAAACCAGTCTATTGTTAATTCAAAGTGATTGGAGCAAGATCCTTGACAAAGAGAAACCATTAGCCACTATTAATTCTCATTGATATTTACCTCTGTTTAGTACCCCACACTACATCATAGCTTTTGATCCCATGTTTAAACCATAGAGACACCTCAAAGGAAGAAGTCTCACAAGGGAGGGAGTATTGTCAGGAGTGAACCTTTTTAAATTCACCTGTTTGATGTTGAGCCAATGGTCAGGGAGATTTTCCAAAGGGTTGGTTGCCTCTCTTTTTGTCAAAAAATGCAGAGGGGATACCCTGAAGTAGAAAGGATGTTTGCATTACACTTTGATGGCATTAAGACCAAGGCGAAAAACCTTGAGTTTTAGGTATCTGAGGCTTCTATTGTAGCAGTCACTGGGATACCTAATATAGGTGAGAGGTGGTTCAAATCCATGATCAACAAAGTTTCCTTTTCCAAGGACTTCCTCAAACCAGACTATCAGAAAGAAAAATTTTCTAAGGGACTACCTAGGAGCCACTTAGTTGAAGGCTTTAATAAAATGTTGAAGATCATCTAGAGATATTTTACATGTGAGGGAAGGTTTAACATGTTATACCAGTATCATATAAGACTCTTTCTACATTTCACTGGTAAGGATGCAATGAATATCCCTTTTTATCTTTTGAGGAGCATGTGAAATATTTCTGATAGAGTCCAAGCCAAGTCCAAGGCTGTGGACACTAGTGTCTTTCACTCTGGGTTGATCAAGATGTTGGTGATGGAAGAGTTGAAGAAAAGGAATATTCCTTGGGAACAATTCATTGTCTCTGCCCATATACAGCTAGATATAGCCTCTACCCCTCAATCTAGGATGTAGAGCCCTTTTCCATCTAGTAGTGTTTCCCCAAGAAGAACAAGCAGGAAGAGAAAAATAAAACCCACTACTCAAGACAAAGAAACCCCCAAGGAAATTGAAGAAGAAAAGAGGGATTTTCATCACTCTCCACAGAGAGATTTTTCACCTCCTCGTGCACCTGAATTGGAAGAAGTCCCTTGATCGAAAAAAACCACATCCAAGAGGGGAAGGAGGTTGCATTTCCCTTCACCTTCTCTAGCAGTTAATATTAGAATCAGGAAGCCTTTTACTAGATCATCAACCCTCAAAGAAGATGTTGAAGAAGAAGTCTTACCCAAGGCTTCAGTTCCAAGGAAAGAATAATATAAGGGTAAAGGAATTGAGAAGCCTATTGAGGTTATAGACAAAGCCTCTATTCAGTAGAAAGATAAAGGTAAATCCAATGAGAAACCTATTGAGGTGATCAACATCAACACTCCACATAGTAATCCCACTTTCAAAAGATTGATCAGACAACTCAGGGAGGCTAGGAAAGAAGTTACTCATTTGAAGGAAAAAAGTTTGACTGAGAGAAGAAAGATGAAGGAGCTCATGGGAATATACAGTGAAACCCTTGATCTGGAAAGGTTTTCAGCAAGAATATCCCTGCCTCTCCATAGGAAACTTAAGACCCTCTACAGGCAAAACAGAATCTTTCAGTCCCAAAACATAAATCTCAAAAAGGAATTGCAACATTTCAAGGATGAATTTTCCAATAGGAACTTAAATGTTTAGGTACAATATGCAATAGAAAGAGATGAACCTCTAGTCAAGAGGAGTATCCCTGCAAAGGAAAAATATGTTGCTATGCCAGAGGGATGTTTTCCTTCAACAAGGAGGAGTGCTAGATTGATGAAGAAGTTTGGGGATGCCAGATCCATTTTTGTGGGTGGTCTCTTTTTGCAAGTGTGAAATGATCAAGGATGTATTATTTTCCACCTATACAGGCATCTAAAGGCTCCTAGTCCATCAGCTAATTATTTTTGTTTTTGAAGGATTGGTTTCATCACATAAAAAAAACACAGAGATTTTGTAGTGCCATGGAACTACAGAATCGTCTATACAATATGTTATGCAATTGCGCTACCTAAGGCACTACGAAATATCCTAGCCAAACTTAACATGGCTCTACCGAAATGTAGAATTGTTTCAGGATTTGCGCTACTAAATCTGTAGAACTGTTACACATGAGTGGCGCTACCGAATCTATAGAGTTGTTTTAGGAGGGGTGCTACAGAAATTGCACAGTCATTACACAAGAGTGGAGCTATGGAAACTGCAGACCTGTTTTAGGAGTGGCGCTACGAAATATGAAGAGTTGTTTCAGAGGAAGCGCTACAGAATCTGTAGAGTTGTTTTGCAAAGGGCGCTAAAAAGTTGGCTTCCAAATGTGTTGGGGAATGGCGCTACGAATAGGCCCTTGCAGTCAAAGGTTCATATTCATGACTCCTTCTTGATTGTTGATGATGTGGGGAGAAGAAAGGATCACCTGTGGCAACTTGGAAGAAACATATGACCATTGGAGGACACTTGGTATTGAAAAATAATGCACCTAATCTAGAAGGCATGTCTTTTAATTCTTGTTGGAGTGGTTTCCAGCATGGCTCCTAAATTGTAGCAGTTTATTAAGATCTATTAGCACAAGTGTTAGAATTGTAGTTGTTTTGGAGAATCCGAGGATAGGAGGGACAAATCACACATCTAGTTGTTTCCTTTCCTCTTTTGATTATAAATACATCTTCCAAATGACTAGAGAGGTTCGAATGGTTGAGTAGGGCTCCCTGATTGTAATAGTTTTTGACTAAGTAGGTTATTCTCTGGTTATGTATTGGACTTGAGAGATTTTGATTAATAGAATTCAGTTTCTTTTTATATCATCTTGTTGCCTCTTATACTGAAGTACTCATGATTGGATGATCCAAATGAGATGTGCTTGTGTTATGATGAATGTTTGATTACAATATTGCTATGATGTTCTTCAGTGTTCTTAAACTTTAAGTTCAAGAATTTCTTGTGACTGATTTTTTCTTCCCTTGGCTGCTTGAAGACCTGATGTCAATAGCAGACATTTACACCTTCCTCACTAAGTCTTCCTCCTATTCAATTTTACTCGAAATCACTGACTGAAGTTAATCAAGACCTCATTTTATTATACATGCTAGCCCATATTTGTAAGTTAAAACATTCTTATTCTGAGTTTTGTCCATTTGACCTTTAATTACTCAATTAAATTTACAAATATTTTGATGGTTATTGGGTTGATCCTCTTGCAATCTGAGGGTGATTCTCAGTGATAACATTCTTGGTGTTGTGGGGGAACGAATTGAATACATTTCCTTGGGATTGAACGACAAAGCAATACTAATTCTGAAGGTGCATTAGAGATCAGTACATTGAAGATTGCATCTTGCACCTGGCAACTCCAATGTTTCAGTTGTGGCTCCCAAAGGCAGATACATGAGGTCTACTCCACATCTACCTCTGGAAACTCCTGAAGCTGACCCAGAGAAGATTCTCAAAAAAGGAAAGGCTTCTCAAGAAGTCTTTTTATCTACTATACCAGGTACTTCTGGTCATTTGCATGATTCTACTTTTAAAACTCCAGTAGCCATATCTAACCCTCCTATTTTTCCTTCTACTGAAGTTTCTAGAAGTTTAGATTTTCAAAATTTCCATTTTGAATATTCATCTTTTATCCCCCAAGTCAAGTAATAAAGTTTTGAAACCCTTGTTTCTCCTGATATTGTAAAGTGGTTCAAACTTGAGAGTCTTGAAGATTTTCCTACTTTGGGTTTTCCTACTCCTCCTATCAAAGTTACTGTGACTAAAAAAAAGGAAACCTCTTTTCCATTGGACCCTATACCATCTTCCCCCAAGACTCAAACTCTTCCTCTGAAAACTGAAACCTCTCCATCCAAGTTTCCTCTTTCCCCAAAAATCTAGACTATATTTGCAACTGTCAAAACTCCATCTCCCCCTTATTCTCCTACAATTCACAACCCAATGGCAGGTGCTAATATTCCTAGAAATAGGATGGATGCCATAGTGGTTGCTAGGTATTCCCCTCTTATTTTTCCTCAGACTATGAATTCTCTCCCATTTGGAGACTACCTTAAGTACATGCCCAATTTTACTAGGGAGGAAGACACAACTGCACAAGAACACCTTACATCTTTTTATAGTTATGCAGATAATCTTAACATTGAAAATGAAGATGCATGGATGAGAGTATTTGTATAGATTCTTGATGGTGAGGATAGAAAATGGTTTAGGGGTTTTACTCCTAGATCTATTATTGGGATTGAAGCTTTGGATGATACCTTCTTGAGGCATTGGGGGGGTAAAAAGGATTTCCTTTATTATATTACACAATTTGGATCACTTAAGAGGAAAGAAGGGGAATCTATTTCTGACTTTTCTAAGAGATTCAATAAAATGTACAACAATATTTCCTCTAAAATAAATCCTACAGAAACCTCTTCCAATATTACCTATGCCGGTGCTTTTGACCCTGAATTATGCCCCCCATTGAGAGAAAGAAGATCTACCTCTTTAGCTCATATGAAACATGTAGCCTTAGAAGTAGAATCCAATATATTGGAATTTGACAAACTTAGGGGAAAGTCTGATAGAGATAGAAGGAAATGTAGAGCTGAAGCTTCAACCTCTGAATCCCATGTTTTCCACCCTCAGGTTGATGAACTTACAAAATTGGTAAAATCACTTTCTGCTAAAATGGAGAAGTTGAAACTTGAAGTAAAACATAACTATAGAAACACACAAAATGCTGACAATAGAGGTAATTTCAGAAGACCAAATAATTCCCCTTAGGTCCTCCAAAGAGATCCAAGAAATAGGGATAGAGATGATCAAAAAGTTCAAACTCCTCTGCAAAACAACCTTGTTGTTGATGAATAAGGAGAGGATGAAGAAACCGATTCTGAAATCCATTGTCTTGGTGACACCTCTTCATCTCCTCATGTAACCTAATCTTCATATGAAGAGTCTCTCATGGATATTCAATTAAATGAATTGAGTAAAGGAGAGAAAACAAATGAAAATCCTAGTAGATACAACCTAAGGTCCAAAAATAAAGAGGGAAAGACTGACACTTCTGATCAACCCACTAAAACAAAAAATTCTGATGAGGTTGTGACAACTAGAAGAAAAGGAAAATATGTGCAAAGCCCTCAAAGATTGGTTAAGATCCCTACCCCAGAAGTTAAATAGATTCTAAAATCCCTATTCTCCTTTATCTTTAAAAATGAAATCCAAAAGATCAAAATCCCTGTACCTTTGTTGGGACATGGGCAGACCCAGGGTTCAATGCTTAACAACACGCCAACAAAAATTAGACTATCGAACCTTTCGACAACACCTACGAAGCAAGCGAGGTCTCACCTAAGGTAGAAGCAAGGGGGGTTACAGGAAACAGGTGTCTGTAACTGGGTTGGGACATAGATCTGTTATTAAAACACTTTGCAGAGTATTCTATTAACACTTAAAACATGAGATGTTGTTGGCATAGGGGCAGACCTAGGGTTCATCTCCAAGAGCGCACCAACAAGCCCTAACTACTGGCCCTTTCGGTAACACCTGTGAAGCAGATGCAGTCTCACCCGAAGTAGCTATGAGGGGGTCATAGGACAGAGATGTATACAACCAAAGGAAATTTCAAGTGGATCTCACTCAAGAACAACACAACGTTCATATATCACTTATCGGCTTAGATCTATTCTGCACATCTACTTATCAGATATAAAAAAGTAATGAAATCATAGTATATCAATGACAGAGATAAAATACAAGTCACACACAACACTAAATATATGTGGTTCACCCTCTCTCTAGAGCTACGTCCACAGAACTGTGCTTATGATTTATTAAGATAAAGAATATAGTTCTTGTTTGCGCTCTCAGCTAGCAAATTTTCTTTCTTCTCTCTTTCTCTCCCCTTCCTATGCACCCAGCTAAAGATATTACAATACCAGAAGGCTCTCACACTCAACACTTCTCTCTCTCGATACATTACTCACTCACATCAGCAATACAACTAGATCGACAACAATATCGTACCAATCCAATCCAGGTCCTTTAGACCTTTATTTATAGATTACAATAGCTCACCGATAGCCTTAGGCCGAAACCTAGGTGTCCAAAACCATAGATACCAAAACCCTAGGTGTCTAAAACCCTAGGTCAAATTGACCCACGTTTCTAGGGCTCCGCTAGCCTGTCTTTCCTTCCTTCTCACGTGGTGCTCCAAAGCATCTGACAATGGATTTTCTTTCTTGTTGATTTGTTCACAATCCTTCTTCCTTTCTTATTTGTCATTCCTGATCTCCTCATTCAACAACTTGATTTTCCTTACTTCGTGTCATCTTTCTTGATATTGTACTCGCTTCGACCCATTAACAATCACTGTCTTTTGCGAAGTTTGCATTCTCCCTTTTCTTCCTTGATCTTCTCTTGATTCCATAACCAAAGGCCAACAGCCCCCAACACTCACCTGTGACTCATCCCGAGGCACTTAATATCTGATCCCTTAGTTTTACTTTGATTGCAGACTATGTAGTGCAGCCTCTTCCTCTTTTTCCTTTGTGCAGACTATCTTTTTTGTGTCTGGTACCCATTTTCAACTGCACCTGGTACCTGGACACTTTTCTTCTAGCCTTTATAGAGAGTTGTGAGGAAGCTGGTTGTCATTATACAACTTCAACTGACTCCCATTTACCAAACCTTCCTTCCATTCTCCATTCAACGTTTTCAGTTGTGCAACTCCTCCATCTGTAACATAAGCGATCTGATATGGAACTAGCCAATGCATTATGAACTTCCCAGGATGTTTTATGAACTTGTTGTCATATACCGGTACTATATCACCTTGTTTGAATGCCTTCTTCTTGATGTGTCTGTCATAATAGGCCTTCTCTCTTTCCTTCTGAACCTGTTGATGGAATTCTACAATGAATCTATCTTCCTCTAGTTCAACCAGCTGGGCAAGCCTCTCTTGAACAACACCAGGGTCATCCATATCTATAAAGGCATCTATTCTTAGGTTTGGTACCAAATATTCCATTAGAATAACAACTTCAAGACCATATACCAACTTGAAATGGATATACATTGTTATTTTTTTTCAAGTAGTTCTATAGGCCCATAACACTGCTGGTACTCTCAAATCCCAATCATCCCTATTCACACTGCAAATCTTGGTTAATGTTGTTTCCAAAATCTTGTTGAATGCTTCAACTGTCCCATTTTCTTGTGGATGGTATGACATGCTCTTCTAATGGTGGACTACAAATTCTTCAGTCAGGGATTCAATTATCTTATTGATGAAATGTGTTCCTTGATCACTCATAAGGATCTTTGGGCATCCAAACCCAGTTATGATGTCATCAAATATGAAGTGCGCAGCCATAGTTGCACTACAGTCCTTGACTACTCTTGCTTCGGCCCATCTGGTCAAGTACTCTGTAGCTTTAATTATGTACCTTGCTCCTGTGCGCTTTCCTGGTGGGTTTATAGGTCCAACAAAGTCAAAGGCCCATTTCTCAAATGTTTTTAGGGTCAGTTGTGGTGCCAATGGAATTTTTTCTCTTCTGGAAGTTTTCCCAACTCTTTGGCATACATCGCAGGCTCTGGAATAGTCTTTAGAATCTCTGTGTAAGATAGGCCACCAAAGGCCATCTCTCAAAACCTTCTGCGCAGTTTCTTTTCCTACATAATTTCCTCCTGTGATGCCTTCATGATCTTCTGCAAGGATTAGTGGTTGTTCTACATCCATAACACACCTTCTCAATATCTCATCAGGTCCCATCTTGCATAGATGTCTGGCTATAAGTGAGAAATATGCAGTGCACACTACTAGTTGTTTCTTCTATGGAATTGTGTACTCGCTAGGTTCCATTCCTGTTGATAGGAACTGGACTATCTCTGCAAAGTGGTCATCGATATTTCTAATGGCTAGTAGTTGTGCATCAAGTAGTGTATCCTCCAAACTGGTGGGCTCTTCCCCATGTTCCATCCTTGACAAGTGGTCAAGACCTTTGTTTATTCTCCCTAGCTTTACTAGGATCTTAAAATCATATTCTTGAAATAGCATAAGCCATCTGCATATCCTTCCCCCCAACATTGGCTTGTTGACTAGGTATTTCAGTGCGGAGTGATTAGTAAACATTTTAAAATGCTTGCCCAAAAATTAGTGGTGAAATTTTTGTAATACATACACCATGGCTAACCCTTCTCGCTTAGTGGTGGTGTAGTTTATCTCAACAGTTGACAACTTCTTGCTAACAAAATCTAATGGGTGGTCAATTTCTCTTGTTCCCGGTTGTGCTAACACAACTCCTAAATAAATGGAAGACACATAGACATTCACATGAAACTCCTTGGTCCAATATGGGAAAACCAGAATGGGTGCAGTAACCATTTTCTATTTTAGTGTGTCAAAGCTCTGCTAGCATTCTTTTGTCCAACTAAACTGACAATCCTTCTTCAACAAATTCTCCATGGGTGTTGTAATTTGAGCATACCCGTTGATGAACTTTATGTAGTAGCATGTGTGTCCTAATGCAATGCACAACTATTTGACTGACGTAGGAGGGGGTAGATCATCTATAATGATGATCTTGGATGGATCTACCAGCAATCTTTGCTTGCATACAATATGTCCTAATAGGTCTCCAAATGGTGGAAAGAAAATGCATTTCTTCAGGTTCAAAGAAATTTGGCACTGCCTACATTTATCCAACATTAGCCTTAGACATTGAATATGATTCTTCAATAAACCAAATATAGTCCAATCATCAAAATATGATTCCAAAACTTTATGCAGAAATTCTTTGAATGCTTCAACCACCACACTAGAAAAGATGGTTGGGGGGTTCTTCAATCCAAATGGCATTACTGTGTATTGGTAGGATCCCAATTCTATTGCAAATGTGGTCTTATGGTGATCTTCCTTGGCAATTCAAATCTGATGGTATCCTGAAAATCCATCTGTAAAGAATATACTTCCTTGCCTCCCACATTATCTAACACTTCGTCTGTGAATGGTGCAGGGAAGGGGTCATGTAAACAAGCATCATTCAGCTTCCTGAGATCTACGCATATCCTGATTTCTCTTGTCTTCTTGTCTTGTACCACCATATGGCCAATCCACTTTGACTCTTCGACATGTTCTATAATCCATGCTTCGAGCATTGTGTCAAGCTCAATCTTCAATTTTTCCTTATATTTAGGGTTTAGTCTGTAAGGTCTCTATTTGACTAGTCTAGCATTTGGATTCAAAGGAATCCTCATCTCACCCATTGCCATTTAATTCCCTTCATATCAGTGAAATTGGTTGGAAACAAGTCATGATATTCATGTAGTAACTCTATAATTTTGTCAATGGTGGTAGCATCCCAATAATCTCCAACATTTGCAAACTTTGGTGTCTGCTCTGTTCCAATATTGACTTTCTTAATCTTAATCGACTGTCCAATAAATGGTTTCTCAACTCTGGATCCTTCCACGTCTCTTTGGCCTTCTGTTTCTATGATGTTCACTTTCCTAGGATCATCATCTTCATCGTCATTGATGTTGTATCAGCCTTGCAATTTTTGGAGAGGCACAGTCCATTCTTCCTCTTCTTGTCCATTTATCCTCTTCTATTTCACAATCTGTAATGCTTAATCTACTGGCAGGTATTGACTTTCAAATAAGAAGGTAGTTACAAAATTTTGAGTCATACCTTCCCAATCTGTAGTGATCAGGTGCAACTCTACTTGAAGGTACCAGTTGATAGGGGTGGTGTCCAGTGTATTAATGAATTTGTGCACCCACTATTCTTGCGGAAGGTCACTCTAGGCATCTTCACAGTTTCACACATGGTCCTTCAGGCAGGTTCAACCTATGTACCGAACTTCACAGCCTTCTACTTGTGCTGAGAACCTTGTTGCCATTAGGGTATGACACTGTATCCAATCTGTAATGTTACTTTTGTGTGCCCCCCACCATCTTCTTGGTGTGGCTTTCAAGGCCTTATTCATTTCCAATAATCTATGTTGTATTGGTACACTCTCTTCAAAGTACGAAAATAATGTTTCTAAAGGATTATGACCATCAAAGGTGGGTAAGTTACTTACTATTGTGCCAATCCAATGAAATTCTCTGGTTAATCTAGCACATATTCTTGTAGATACTTCATACATATTTTTCTGCCAATTCTCCAGTGCTTATTCTGAGTCTTTTGAACATGCGCTCTCACTTCGCCAGCTTAGTTTCCTGTTGACTGTAGGATTAATGTAATCCTATTGGCTGACTGTTAGATTAAATATATTTTCTAGTGCATATGCATGGTATCCTTCTCTGATAGGTTTTGTGTATCGCTGACCTTCATCTGGATCTAAAGGTGCAATGATCCTAAGGCCATCTCTTTCAAAATTCATGAATCTCTTCTTTAAGTCAACAATAGTAGATTTATTGAAGGCCCAATCAATTCCTAACAACACAGTGTAAGGGAAGTTGTCATCAACTATTTCAATTACCTCAAAATTTGTGAATGTTCTTACTCCATCTATGTCCACAGGGACATTCTCCAATCGTCCAATTGGGCTGACAGCTTGCTGATTAACCATCCTAATCCTGATAGGGGAATAGGTCAACTTCAGTTTTCCCATCAGTGCCCAGGTTTTCCTCATCATGACATTGACCTCCGACCCTAAGTCGAGGACTACATAATCTATCTCATATTCTCCTATTTAAGCATTCAAATGTAATTCCTTATTTTTCCTTCTCTTCTTATCAATTTGGTGTACTTCCCTATTCAGTAAGGGGTCTATCTTTCCTAGCTCATATTGTTTGATTAAATTTTGTAACTCTTGTACAACGCTTTCATCCTTAATCAACTTGATACAAGTATATAAAAATTCCATGATCTTGCTTACCTATTTTCCTTCTTTTGGCGAAGCAGAATGATCAAATGCCAGAGGCATTCCATATTCTCTCACTTCTAGTCTTGTCTTTTATTAAGAGCCTTGGTCTCCTCTAAATTATTTATTGGCTTCCTCAAATATTTGTCTTTCTCTCTTTGCATCAAAGGATTGTGTCTTTTGTGTAGCTTTCCTGATTCCTGAATCTTCTGTGGTCTTCCCTTGGGTCATTCTATCATCTCCTGTAACAACACCTCCTCTTGTTATAACAATGAATCTAGGGTCTTCTCCACGAGGCTCAACATATATCAGTTGCACTTGCGGGTTCTACCGAGGTCCCCATCTTTCCTAAATCTTAGCTAGAAGCACAGGACAATCTTCTATAACATGGTCAAATGAGCTTCAGTAGCTGCAAGTAGTACAAGGGTTTTGAAAATCCCTTGCAAGGTGTCCTGGTTGTGTGAAATTATAATAGATGATCTATCCTCAGCATCGACCCATTCCTCCTCCTCGTTCGCTTCCTTTGAATCCACCACAAGGATTGAAGTTTCCTCTCCCAGGAGAGTTATATTTCATAATGTTTCCTTCTTGCTGTACTTCACCTTGAATCTTATATATGTCTCTCAACCTTTCATGCATGAGATCGTAATCCCTACAATCCCTATCATCATGTCCTACAGACTTACAGAATGTACAATACAAATTTGTAGGTGTTTGAACATACTTTTGCATGTAGTAGCACTCACCAGGGCGATGTATGTTTCTGCATACATTGCACCAAGGTAAGGTGACTTGCCTCAAATGGCTTGGAGCTTCAAAAGCCAAGTATTCATTAAATAGAGGGAAATGTTCCTTGTCATGGAGTTCTGATATGCATCTGACACACCATATGTCCTCTCTTTTGTCTTTTCCCTTGTCTTTCTTCATATCTTCGACCTGCAGAGACAAACTAGTTAGCTGAATCAATATCTGGCTCATACATGAAATGGATTCTCCCATAGGGGTTGATTCTAACTTCATGGAGATCTCCAGTGCCTCAGACTGTAAAGAAATGTTCTATTGCATCAGGGGAACTCTGATGTGTGGTATAAGGGAATCAATGAATCATTCCTTGTTCTGCTCGTCGGGGATTTGAAAGGTCAATCGACATGTTAAGGTTTTGAATCTCTGATCAAATCCCCAAACAGGTTTGGCCACCTTCTGCTTGATCTCTTTCAGCTCTGTGATACATTGTGACTCTGACTTGGGTTTCTTGAACTCTGAAATCAATGCATTCTTAATCTGATTCATTGGCTTAGGCTCTGCAAGTCCTTGGACAAGCTTCATGTACCAGCTCAGTGTATGATCCCTTAGAGTGGTACTAAACTGGGTTCTTTTGACAGCTTCGTCGGTGACATTTTTAATATTCCATACGGATTCACATAGGAACCAGTGTTGATCAAGATCTTCAGATCCATCTCCCCTAAATATAGGAAACCTCATCTCATCTGCCATAGATCTTGTTAGGGTTCCTGACTGAATATGTGGTGGACTACTATTGATAGTGCTCTAGACACTTTGGTGACTGGGATTACTCTTGTTGCTTAATACTATTGAATCAACAGGAGGGGTAACAGTACTTACTTCGATGGTATGTGCAGTTTATGAGGTTTTAGGTTCTCTTCGGTGAAGCTCTTCAGCTTCTCCTTCCTCTTCCCTAGCAGGTTCTGAATGTTCTTCATCTGTCAGTTCTGCCTCTTCTCCACTGTATAAACCCTCCTCCCCATAGTTCTATTTAAACAGGTTTGTAAGGTGAACTTCTCGGAACACTCTCCCACTGTGCATATGTCTAGCTTATGTGCCGTTGTCATTGTCTGAATTCTTGAACATTAGCCTTTCTTGATCCGACCAATCTATTGCATCTTCAAGATGTTCTTCTCATGCAATAGCATCTTGATTCTCAGCTTCAGAAAATGAAAATATTTTCCTCTGGGTCCCTTAAAGAAATATCTCTCGGCTTGGCCGTATGATTCTACTATGTCAACAACGAACTCTGTGATGTACCCACCAATGTTGTTATCAAACCAGTGATCTACTACTCGTGATACGGTGCTATCAACTCTTTTGACCTTCTTGATCAACTCCAATGTCCAAACCACAAGAGGTCTGGATCAGATCTCAAACTAGGTATTTTCTAATCTAGCTAGCCACTCATATAGCTCCTGATGGATTCCTCCAAAGAAAATTTCATGTATATCAGTAAATATATATTTCTCCAGCCAATCTTCTGAGCTAAGATTAGGGTTCTTTTTCTGGGCTTCAGCAAAGTCCCTTTCTTGATCTTCTATCAACTTTTGAATGTCTGTCTTCGATGGAAACCACCTTGACATTCCCTCAAGAAGATTCATGTCCCGACAATGGAACCATTTTTTGGCACAGGGGAAGACCTAGGGTTAAACTCCAAGAGTGCACCAAAAATCCCTAACTATTACCCCTTTCGGCAACACCTGTGAATCAGATGCAGTGTCACCTGAAGTATCTATGAGGGGGTTGAAGGATAGAGATGTCTACAACCAAAGGAAATGTCAAGTGGATCTCACTCAAGAACATCACAATGTTCATATATCACTTATCAGCTTAGATATATTCTTCGCATCTATTGATCAGATCTAAAATAGTAATGCAATCATAGTATATCAATGACAGAGATAAAATACCAGTCACACACAACACTAAATATACGTGGTTCACCCTCTCTCTAGGGATACATCCACAAAATTGTGCTTATGATTTATTAAGATAAAACATACAGTTCTTGTCTGCGCTCTCAGCTAGCAGATCTTCTTTCTTGTTCTCTCTTTCTCTTCCCTTCCTATGCGCCCAGCTATAGGACTTGACCTTCACACCCAGCTAAAGATCTTACAATACCAGAAGGCTCTCACACTTCTCTCTCTTGATATAGTACTTACTCACATCAACAATACAACTAGATCGACAACAATATCATACCAATCCAATCCAAGTCGTTTATACCTTTATTTATACATTACAATAGCTCACCGACAACCTTAGGATGAAACCTATCTGTCCAAAACCCTATATAACAAAACCCTAGGTGTCTAAAACCCTAGGTTAACTTGACCTGCGTTTCCAGGGCTCTGCCAGCCTGTCTTTCCTTCCTTCTTGCATGGTGCTCCAAATAATCCAACAGTGGATTTTCTTGCTTATTGATTTTTCCACAATCCTTCTTCCTTTATTATCTATCATTCTCGATCTCCTCGTTCAACGACTTGCATTTCCTTACTTCAGGTCAACTTTCCTAATCTTTTGCTCACTTTGACCTAGTAACAATCACTCTGTCTTCCACGGAGTTCACATTTTCCCTTTTCTTCCTTGATCTTCTCTTTCTTCCATAACCAAGGGCCAACAGATGCATTAGTTCATTAGATTTAATAACATCAAAGAACATACCCTAATAGAGATCGGCCTAGTAACAACAAAGATTAAGCATTTCAACCACTTATCACATACCATTAAGTTAGATCTAACATCCATTTATCTTTCACACAAGTAAAGCACTAAGCATCAACAGATCTATCTATCATACATAATCATCAATCATTGGGAAGATTCATAACATACACAACACAACACAAAGAAAACCAAAGATACAATATATACGTGGTTCAACCCAGTGTGGGGCTATGTCCACCAACTGCTTCATCTTCTTTATTATTCTTCAATCTCTTACATTCAGTGCCTCCTGTGCACTAATCCATAGAGTCGATCTTCGCATATGACAAGAGATCTATGCATTGAGTGCCAAATCCTCCTTCCAAACTAGATCAAGGCACATAGCCTACTCTCTATCAAGCACAGAGCCTTAACACATGTACATTCTGTTGCACAAAGTACTTGCACTTAGCTACCAAGACTTCTCACTACTACTTCGCTACTTCTACCATACATTCTTACTTATTTATACTTTTACAATCCCTTACAATAAGTCCTAATCATGGGTAAACCCCATGGGCCGACATCCCATAACCCATTACAAAAACCCTAAAGAAACCTTTACAAAGCCTGCAAAATCGGTGAGATCCATGATCTCAGATCTGCCTGGGTGCTCCATCTTCGACCAGCCTGTCAAAGTCCAAAAGTGGTCCAAACCTGACCAAGGTTTCCTCAAAACTTGGTCGAGCGCCAACACGCCCCCAACACTCACCTTTGACTTGTCCCAAGTCACTCAGATCTGGTCAATGCTTCTTCGAAGGCCTCAAGCTTAAATCAAGCTGCCTCGACTTGTTTCTTCACCTGATCCTCCTGCTCAGCGAACTCCTAGATTGTCTACTTTGTAACAGGCCCTTCCAGGTGTTAACTCTAAAAAACGCACCGGCATTTTTTGAAGGAAATATGCCTAATCTTGAAGGGAAATTTTCACTAGATTCCCTAGCTCCAAATCCAAATCTGATTGTACCATTGGAAATCTTACGATCTGTAGATATCGATCTACTATTGGAATGTGCGAAACGGATATTCCATGACTGAGAAAATTGATTTTTCCCAAAGGCAGTTTTTTCTGAAAATTCTGACTTTCGGTGGTTAAGCTACCCGAAAAATGTGTCAGTCAACCACCGAAAGTGACTGTGTGCAGAATTTGAGCAAGTTTTTGCACAGGTCGAAGATTTTCAAGATGAAATGATATAGAACCTTTTCCAACAGGTGTCTTATGAATTATCTAACTCATTCCAGCATCTATTTTTGGTCTATGATGAAGAAAAGAGCGATTTCAAAGGTAAAAGGGTAATTTCCTTTGAACTAAAAGACAGGGTATTCTACCAGCTCAATCAATTCGACTTGGCTTCAGAAGAAGAAGAGAACTTTAGCCTTGGAAGGCTGTCTCCACATCATCAACATTCAACAAGAAGAAAATCAGAGATCTACCACTTTTTGAGGAAATATCCCTTGTATCTTGCAAACAGTTTTACTTT
>SNQJ01S0111208.1:18552-42249 GCA_010110895.2 Picea sitchensis | reverse complement strand
TTCTTAAGTTACCAAGCACCTTTGGTCTGCAACCACAAAGGGTTTCTTGGAGTGATAACACCAGGCATTGTTCTACTGATGCAATCACTTGGTCCAATTGCGAGCCTTGTCCATCAATCTCTTCGAACATCTGGCAAACTTCCTCCTACACCGGTTGTAGCTTCTACACGACTTCCATTACCCTTCCCTGGAGGGAAGTGATCTATTGTTGCACTACAAAATGTTCCTGAGATCTCTTCATTATTTCAACTGTGGTGAGTAATTTCATCTATGCCTATATTGAAAATGCCTATTGTTGTGCCTCTTGTAACTACGCTTCCAGTTTCTTTATCTCTGGATCTTCTGTGAGACGTTCATATGTTTGCGCACTTATATCACTCGGTTTCTTGCATTCTAAGGAAAGGGCTCTGATTCTTACAATTTTATTCTTAGAGGTCTCCTCCCTCTAGTCAAGCACCTCTTGTGGGGTGCTCGACACTGCTTGGACCTCCAACTCTGTTATCCTTTCTTGAAGCTGTTGTATGGTCTCAGCGAGCTTCTCTACTTGAGCCTCGATTGACTCTTGTTCCTCATGTGCCAAGCCTGGCACAGAATGACATGCTTTACTCACTACCTCTTTGACGGTGGCCTATTTTGCAAGCAATTTCTCCTTTTCTCTCTGTATTTTGGATTTTTCCTCTAGTATCATTGCCTAAAAATATTCTTTCTCACTTTCATAGGCAGTTACATAGTACCTCTCTACGCATAATTTGTCTAAGGATTCATCCTTTTCTTGTTTCAATGCTTATTTAGCCTTCTCCTTATCTTCCTAGATTCTCTGAAGTCGAGCTTCTGTCGCATCCACAAGTCTTCTCAATTGGGCTGGTTCATCCCCCAATTTTGTAATCTGTGATGAAGAAGGCACAGTAGGTACTACGCGGACCAAACAAATAGATTGTTTTATTTCCTTCAGTTCCTTCTTGATCCTTCCATACAACTCCTCCTGCTTCACTCCATATATTTGCAAGATGTCCTCAGAAGCATCCTCCATGGCTCTGCGAACCAAATTGATGTCATCCTCCATGGGTGTGGCCTCTAACTAGGGCTTACTAGCATGCGTCTTATTTCTTACTAAAGGTTTCTGTGGAGAACCCTTCCTCTTATGTTGTGTTAATGTTTCAGCAGGGGGATCCTCCAATAGTGTAGATTCACCTCCTCCTTTCTCATCCCCTCCTCCTTGTCCATTTTCTTTTTCTCCTCCTCCTCCTAGTGAGCCAGATCCATTTTCTTCAGAGGCATTGTCCTCCTCATCGGTCTCTATATCCTAGACTTATTCCTTCTTCTTCCTCTTCTTCGTCCCATTAGACTGTTTGACATGCTCAACCCAGGTGACTAGGGGGACTTACTATGGTGTCAGTGTTGGAGATTTCTACATCAGTGATAGGTACAAGGAGTTCCTCCATCCACTCCTTTGTAATATGCTCCATGTCTTCATTTCTCAGTATATAGTATGACTGTAGTTCTTCCGTTCTCTCATCTCTGTGCGCAGTGATATATATGAAATGTGTATCTGCGTGAAACTTTGCTATTGGTCTATACTGGTGAAAGGTGTGCAGTGTCATGCACAAAAATGACTTGATGGAAACCTTAAATTGCTGATAATATGCATGAAAAACGACGTTGGACTGCCACTACTTCACCATGTTGTTGGTTTACCACAAGGTAGAAAACCTAGTGGCCAACGACTTCAATGGTTTGATCTCCAGAAAGGTGGCTCCTTCAAGAATTTTCTGAGAGACAAATGAGATCAAAATGATTAGCTAGCTGAAGTGGAATTCATATCCCAAATCCTGAGCTTCGCGACAGTATTTCTCTAGTTCATTGACGAGGTAACTTGCCCAATTCATCTTCATGCCCTCCACACATTTTCCTGCGAGGTCCACCACAAACCTGATGACCTGTGTGGGGCAGTTCTTCCTTACTCGCTTTCCAGCTATGAGTTAAGAAGTGAGGAGCACTGTGCCATCTTGTATAGAGGCTACCTTGTAGCCTCACTTTCCTTTTTTGACTTCATCGTAAGCTTCCTTGATGCGTTGTGTCAGGGATTGGTCTGAGGCCTTCCCTGGATAAGACTGTTGAGGGTCAAGTCCCTTTATGCTTAATCCCATGATCTAGTGGATCAACAACATATCCACAATAATCCTCCAGTCGAGACACAAGTATCTTCCATGATAACACGACAAGAGGAGTTTAACACAAGCGTTAACCTCTTGGTGATGGCCAAAATGAGGAATCTTCATCACATTTAGCATGGTGGACTATGCAAGTTCCTTAATCCATGGATGGGAGATGAAGAGAGGCTTATTCCTAGTTGTCTTCGTCAAGTAGCAGTGGGGCACTATAATAGCATAGTTCTTTCTATTGCCTAGACTGAAATCATTGTTCTTCAGTAGTGCGATCTGTCCTAACTGACTCCCAACTATGCTTATTCCTTTCGGAATGTACGCGGTGATCAAGGTGTACTCATAATCTTGTGGGATGTTGTTGTGGTTAACTGTGCCAGCCAAAGGTGGGATATACTTTGGTAGGATGGACGAGATCTACTTTGCATTAGCCAGATCATTTCGATGCTTATTTCGTTGCTCAGTCGCGGGGTTAACATGGCCAAAACAACATCCAGTTGAAGGGAAATCCTGCAGTCTCTTAGTCTATGATGCCTAGACACCTTCAGATAACTGTCTGTCAGCCATTATCTTCTTAAGGACCTCCTCGAGAGACTTCTCTAATTCAGTAGGTTCGCTAGACATTCTCACTTTTAATAGGAAGGTGAGGATAGGTGAATAGAAAGGTGAGGTAGACAAATGGATGGCGAGGTCTAGCTTTAGATAACACAACTCAATACACAAGAAATTCTCTTCTTGGTTCAGTTAATCATGGTTGGCTAAAAGTGGTCCCGACGCAATGACCAATGGGTTAAATAAGTGGGGCACTGTAACGGATTCTTCCAATGGGAAGGAATGCTTCTATCAATGTGAATCTGTCCATTATGGTGTGGTCTCAATGTCCCAAAAGTGATCCATCTACCCATAAATTTGTTTTCTAACCATTTCGGAGCGTCATTCATACACCTTCGCCAGGGTGAAATCCCTGCTACAAGGTTTTAGTCTGTGAAGTCTTCCATATGGTCTTTGTAGCTTCCTGTAGCTTTTCCATCTTAGCTTTCTTTTTACTGAGATTCCTTGTCTTATTTCATGTGATATGAGTCTCTCTAATTGTTTTTGGAATCCTCTTTGCATTCTTATTCTTATCTTTCTTTAGTGTAGTGACTTCACACTGTTGATGTGCCCTTAAAAGGTCTGAAGTTAATATCCTTCCTCTTAATACTTCCTAGGTGGATACACTTCTTTCTTGTATAGATAGGTCCTTCAATCCTTCTTGCATTCTTTCAACCTTGACAACTAATTCTCTTTATTTTTGTCCCTCCTGCATTGTTACTTTGTTTTGTTGCTTCGACTTATCCTCTCGTTCTTCTATTAGTCGATCTATTTTTCTAGCTATGAAATCCCTTAATTCTTGCTTTTTATTTTCTATAGCTTCTTCCTCTGCTTTCCTTCTGATGTGATCCTTCTCAATCCAAGTCTTACCTAATAAAAGTGGGAAAGGGGCATTTTCCCCAACAAACTTACTGACTTCAAATTCCTCTTCAGTCAATGTTCCATGAACAATAGTAGGTAAATTAGTAACTCTTCCACATAAGGTTATCATTTTTCCTTTAAACAAGCCTATCCTTCCCAATGAAGGTACCACAGTAGGATTTCCCAATGTTTCCCAAGTGCCTTCTGTCATAATATTCACTTGTGTTTCCTCATCCAAGACACAACCCATGTCGAAGTCTTCTATTCTTGCACTTATGCATTGTTTTACTTTTAGGATCTCTGGTAAACTAACATCTTTGTGAACATCCATCATTTCTTTCAATTGTAATAACATACTCTAATATTTCTCTGATTCTTTCTCTTTATGATTCTCTAACACGCTCTTAGTCTCTAGACTTTATTCATAGTTTTCTTGTCTCATGTTCATTCGTTCAACTTTAGCAATCATCTTTGGACAATCCTCAACCTCATGAAGAATAATCTTACAAAAACGAAAAATAGGACATGTACCAGGGCATTCCTTAGCAAGATGTCCCAATATTTTGTAGTTATAACATAATGTCAATCCTCTCTTTCTCTTGTATGTTCCCCAACCTCTCCTGTACTAAATACTAGGATCACAGTGTTGGACCTGCAATCTACAAAAAACAATTCTAGGTTCCTGCATCCACTTATTAGTCCAAAAATTATTTCTATGCATAGGAATAACACATATTTCTTCATTTCTATTAGCTTTACTCAAATCAACTCTTTCTTTCAACTGCACCCTAGCCTTCATACTAGGACAAAATCTATTAAACGTACTTAAATTCATGGTTTCAAAACAAACATTTTTACCTATCTTACTCTTGTCAATGCACAAAGCTTTACCTCTTTTAAGATCTTACCTCTTTTCTTCATATCAAATTTCTTTATTTTCACAGAGATTTTCAAGTCAAGTAGAGTACTGCACACTACAAAAATAGATCTACACATAGAGCTTCTCTTTTCTTTACTTCAATTCCCAGCAATCACAGTTTCAGTTCCCGACAACAGAACCATTTTTTGGCATAGGGGCAGACCCAGGGTTCAACGCTTAATAGTGTGCCAACAAAAACCCGACTACCAGCCCTTTTGGCAACACCTACGAAGAAGGTGAGGTCTCACCCAAGGTATAAGCAGGTGGGGTTACAATACACAAGTGTTTGTAACTAGGCTGGGACACAACTCTGTGATAAAAACACTTCACAGAGTATTCTATTAACACTTAAAAGGTGAGATGCATTAGTTAATTATCTTTAATAACATTTTAGAACATACCCTAATAGAGATCGGCACAATAAAAACAAATATTAATCATTTCAACCACTTAGCACATAGCATTAAGTTAGATCTAACATTAATTCATCTTTTACACAAGTAAAGCACTAAGCATCAACAGATCTATCTATCATACATAATAATCAAGAACTGAGTAGATTCATAACATAAACAACAAAACACAAAGAAAACCAGAGACACAATATATATGTGGTTCACCCCAGTGTGGGGCTACGTCCACCGACTGCTTCATCTTCTTTATTATTCTTCAATCTCTTACATTCAATTCCTCATGTGCACTAAGCCACAGAGTCTAGCTTCGCATATGATAGGATATCTTCTCATTGAGCATTAGATGCTCCTTCCAAACTAGATAAAGGCACATATCCTACTCTCTATCAAGCACATAGCCTTAACACATGTAAATTATGTTTCACAACACACTTGCACTTAGCTACCGAGACTTCTCACTACTACTTCGCTACTTCTACCATACATTCTTACTTATTTATACTTTTACAATCCCTTACAATAAGGCCTAATCATGGGTAAACCCCATGGGCCGACATCCCATAACCCATTACAAAAATCTTAAAGAACCCTTTACAAATCCCACAAAATCTGTGAGATCTGCGATCTCAGCTCCACCTGGGCGCTCCATCTTTGACCAGCCTGTCGAAGTCCAAAAGTGGTCCAAACCTGACCAAGATTTCCTCAAAACTTGGTCGAGGGCCAACAACCTTTTTTGGAGATGATTAAGAATGAGGAATTTAAAAGATATCTTTCTAAAATGCTGCAGCCTGAGCTTTCTTTTAATTCCACATATTCAGTTAACCTTCAAGATGAAAAACCAACAATTATTCTGGGACCTTTGGTAGAAGATAGAGATGATTCTTCCCCTCCATTCTATACATCATTGAACATTCATGATAAAGTTATGCATAACTTCTTGATGGACTTAGGGGCATCTCACAATCTCATGCCTAAAATAGTCATGGATGAGCTTGGGTTGGAAATTACAAAAACCTACCATGATTTATACTCTTTTGACTCTAGGAAAGTGAAGTATCTTGGGGTTATCAAAGATCTGGTTGTGACCTTGTTTCAGTTGCCAATGAAAATTGTAGTCATGGATATTGTGGTGGCTGATGTCCCCCTTAAGTTTTGGATGCTCTTATCAAGATCTTGGATAAAAATACTAGGGGGAACCTTGCAAATCAACCTTTCCTATGCCACCATTCCCGTGTTTGGGGGAAAACATAGAAGGCTTTACAGGGAGGCTCAATTATCCTACATCATCAGTGATGAAGAAAATCCCACCAACCATCCTATTTTTTCACTTGATACTGATTTAGGATCCATTATATTGCAACTCACTGATGCTCCTCAAACTCCTATTGAAATCAGAAAAAAATCCATTGCCTCTTGTGAAGAGTCTCTTCCTAATACCTATGTTTGGAAGATGTTTTTTGATGGGGCTTATTCTAAAGAAGGTGTTGGTGTTGGGGTAGTCTTTATTTCCCCTACTAAAGAGATCATTTATTTATCCTACAAGCTTGAATTTGAAACTACAAACAATGTGGCAGAATATGAGGCTCTTGTTTTGGGTTTGAGGGCTTCCAAAGAGACAAGGATTGAAGAGCTAGTAGTGTCTGGAGATGCTGAATTAATTTTCCATCAAATAAAAAATCTGTATCAAGATAAACACCCCAGGTTAAGGACTTACATAAATGAAGTTTGGGATCTTGTTGATAGTTTCTTCTTAGCTTTTAATAACTCATTTGTTCCAAGAGAGGAGAACACTATGGCATATTTCTTGGCTATTTTAGCAAGTAATTTCAGAGTTCCTTTGCCCCCTAAACTCAAATATGACGTGGAAGTGAAGTAGAGACCCTCTATACCCGACAATGTCAAACATTGCAAGGTTTTTAAGGATGATCTTGAGATAAAAATATTTCTTGAGACCGTGGATGTGTTTTCTTCCTTACATATTGATCAAGATCATGACAATGAAAAAATCCCTCATGCTGATGTTTTTCTAAATAAAATTGTTGACCATCATATTGTTTAGTTGCCTAGTAACCATATTCCAAAAGGACTAGTTCCTTTGGAGATATTGTTTGATAGAAATGATGTTGCTATAAAGTTTAAAGGTTCAACTGAAAATGCTGATCTGACTGAATGCAATTTAGGTACAGAGGAGGATCCAAAGTATGTTAAGTTGTCTAGCAGCTTGTCAAAAGAACAAAAGGTTGAATATGTTAAGCTCTTAAAGGAGTTTTCTGATGTGTTTTCCTAGAAATATGACTATTTGAGAACATATGACACATGCATCATTGAACATAAGATACCTTTGAAAGAGGAGACCAAGCCATTTAGGCAGAAACTCAAACAGATAAATCCTATGTTGCTGCCTATTATGGAAAAGGAAGTAAAAGAACTTTTGGATGCCAAGATTATCATTCCTTTGAGATACTCTGAATGGGTGGCTAACTTGGTCCCAGTGAGGAAGAAAAATGGGGAAATCAGACTATGTGTTGACTTTAGAAATTTGAATAGAAGCTCCAAGAAAAATAATTACCCCTTAACAAAGATGGAGCACATTTTGCAGAGGGTGACAGGTTCATCTAGGATGTCTATGATTGATGGATTTTCTAGCTACAATCAGATCTTTGTCTTTCCTGAAGATAGAGAGAATACAACCTTCACTACTCATTGGGGCACATTCATGTATGCCAAAATGCCCTTCGTATTGATGCATGCAGGGGTGACCTTTCGGCGAGAAATGGAAATTGCCTTTATTGGGGAGAAGGAAAAATTTGTAGTCATCTATTTAGATGAAATCATAGTGTTCTCACAATCTGATAAAGAACATTATCATCATTTGAAAAAGGTTTTCTTGAAGTGTAGAAAGTTTGGTCTCTCTCTCAATCCTAAAAATTCTTTGTTTTCTATGATGGAGGGGAAGTTTTTGGGGTACATTGTATCTGCAGAAGGGGTAAGAATTGATTCAAGTAGAGTAGAATACATCCAGACCTTGTCTCTCCCTAGATCCAAGAAATAATTTTAGTCTTTCTTGGGGAAAATCAATTTTCTAAGAAGGTTCATTTAAAATTTTGCTGAATTGGTAAAGTACATTACAACCATGCTTAGGAAAGGAAATGAGGTCAAATGGACCACTGAATCTTGAGTTTCTTTTGATAAAATAAAAAATGCCTTGTCTGAAGAACCTGTGCTCATCAGCCATGACTACTCAAAGGATATTCTGATATTTTCCTTTGCTTCATTTGACACAATGGTTGATGTTTTATTGCAGAAAAATGCAGTAGGGTTAGAGCATCCTATTTCCTTTTTTAGCAGGGCATTGCATTCAAATATTGTTGCATATGTCCCTTCAACCTCAATGAAATAGATACTTATCCATCTTGACATAGATGGGAGGAGAAGCAAATGGATTGAAAATTTTTTGGAATTTGACCTTGAAATAATGGATGATTTTAGGGGCTAAATTTCACTCATGGGCAAATTTTCCATGGTTTTTCCAAAAATGAGATTCGCTATTTTAAAAATGATTCGCCCAAATTCTATAGGATAAATTTATTTTACCTTAAAAATCGCAGAAATTTTATAAAAACTATATTAAATCCTTAGAAATTTGAATATTTTTACAAAAATATCGCCAAACATTTATAGTTGGCATATGAAGGATAAGTAAGATTCGCCAAGGTTCCTACATTTTAAAATAAATTCCCATCCTTAAAATCATCCCTGCTTGAAATAAAGCCCACTAAATTGGTGAAAGGACAAGGTTTATCTAGGTTGTTGGCTGAATCAAATTGCAAAGCTTTGGGGGTTTATTTCATAAACATAAACTCAGATAATTAGCAAGTTGATTTGGCTGATAAAGGTTCTCATGTCATCCCAAAGTTGGCAGAATGCACTTGGTATAAGGACATCATATATTTTCTGCAAAAGTTGCAGCCTCCTGATGGTTTGGAAAAGAACAAGGTAAGAGATTTGAATCTTAAAGAAATCAGATACTATATTATTGACCAAGTATTGTATTAGAAAGATCCTCTAGGAGTGATTTTGAGATGTCTAGATCCACATGAGACCCAAAAGGTCATGACTGATTTTCATGACAGTTTATGTGGGGGCCATCACTTCTAGAGAACCACAGCCTATAAAATCCTCAGAGATGGGTATTTTTGGCCTATCCTTTTTACTGATGTTTGTGAAAATATTAGAGCTTGTGTCAAATGCCAAAATTTTTCTGGAAGGAAACAACTCAAATATTTTCCATTGAAGCATGTGGTAGCTTCATGACCTTTTTAGCAGTGGGGCCTAGACTTCATTGGGGAAATCCATCCCACTTCAAGTGGTCAACATATGTGGATTTTGACTTCCACTAATTACTTCACCAAGTGGATATAATTCATTCCTACTAGGAATGCCTCCCACAACGTTATAATTAGTTTTCTTGAGGATATCATGTCAAGATTTGGTTGTCTGAGAAAAAATGTTACTGATAATGTTGCATCTTTCAAAGTTGAACCATTGATCAAGTTCTATGAACAATATGGGATTACATTGATTCATTATCCTCCTTACTACCCCCAAAGGAATGGATTGGAATATTCCTCTAACAAGAGCCTTATTAAGACCATCAAGAGATTGTTAGAAGACAACAAGAAAGCATGGGACTCAAAGATGAAATTTCCTTTGTGGGTTGATAGAGTTACAACAAAGAGATCACTTGGTCTCTCTCCTTTTCATCTTGTGTATGGGGTTGAGGCTATCTTTCCTACTCATCTTGCCTTGCCTGTGGAAAAAATCTTCCAGGACTACCAAGGAAAACCTGATGATATGGTTAGAAGGATACAAAAACTGGTAGAAGTGAAACAGACTAGGGAGAAACTACTAGACAAAGCATAGGACCATCAACAAAAGATCAAGCAAGCCTTTGACAAGAAGGTAAGAAAATTATATTTCTAGCTGGGAGATCTAGTGCTCAAGTGGGATGCACCCAATAAAGAAAAAGGAAAACATGGTAAATTTGAAGCCTTGTGGATTGGTCCCTTCAATATTTCCGAGGTATTTTCAAATAACACTTATAAGTTGTAGAATTTGGAGGATTCCAAAGGTTTTGGTGGCCCTGTCAATGGGCACTTTCTAAAAAAGTATTTTTCTTAAGCCATGAGTGGCTTTCCATTCATTGTAAATATCATTTTTTTTTTCTGATTTAATAAGTGACCCCATATCCCTAGGATAAGGCACTGAAGTTGCTTGTTCTTGGCAGTTCATAGGGAGCATGACATCCCCTATGGAGCCAATGTTATCACATGAAGTTGTCTTGGGTGTTTTATCCTTTAGGTTTTAATTTTTATCCTTTAGTCTTTAGGTTTTCTTTATTTTTCTTTTTGTAATTTTCTTAGGTTAGTATAAAATAATAAAGACTTGGCTTTTGGCTCACTTTTTGGCCCACACATATGATTTTAGCCTAGATTCATTTTTTGGTTCACTTCTTTGACTCACCTTTTGACTTGGCACCAAGCATAATCAACCCCATGATCCTAATGACCTGACATATCACTTCATCCACTCATGTTCTTTATCCTTTCCATCTTTTCCATATGTCTGTTATGTCGGTCAAATCAAATTTTGAAAAGGGTGCTACCAAATCACTTGGATTTTTCATAGAGAACCCTTGTCTTATGCTCCTTTACCATAATTCACCATAATTAGGTGATGTCATATATCACATTGTTGTCAGCACCCTTTTTTTTAAAAAGGAATATTTGAGATTTGGTCGTTTATGAGCTTGCTAACTGTTTATCAATTTGAATTTTTATCCCAAGCTCAGTGCTGCTGAAATCACTAGTTCAGACAAGCTACAGATTACGCTACGAGATAGATTGTTAGAGTTGAATTGGAGGCTGAGGTGGATGTAGAAGCTCCATAACCTGTTGCAGATCTTCCATCATCAGCCACGACCTCTAGGTATTCTATGATTCCTTTCAACTGCACTGAAAAGTCTTAAGATATCCCTTCCTCATCTTTTGGTAGCACCTGGCACTTCAGACTACATCCTCTCTCATCCATTTGCATCTGTAGCTCTTCTCCCACAGACTTCATAGCCATTTTCCAACTGAATTTCACCTATACTAGAGGTCAAGACATTTTTCTTATGAATCTTGAATGCTTATTCATTCACTTGGATATTGTGCCCACATTATGCTACAAAAAGTTGCTTCCTAAACTACACTACAGATCCCCTGTCTCAGTGTTGTGTTTTTATTTGGAGTTGTCAGTGCCATTTTCTATATTCACAAAGATTTATGCATTAGCCTATTTTATTCACTGTTTCATGCTTCGTTTTATCTCAAAATATGCTAGCAGTGAGGATCATAGTAATACCTACCCATTAAAATCTTTGATTACCATCGTATGGTGGCATAAAAATGAGAAGTACATCCATTCATACCTTTCCTAAGAGTTTCTTTCTCTCAATTTTAAAAGAAAATCCATCAAACTAGTCTATTTTTAATTTAAAGTGATTGGAGAAAAATCCTTGAGAGAGAGAAACCATTAGCTAATTTCAATTCTCATTGATATTTTCCTCTGTTTAGTACCCCTCATTACATCATAGCCTTTGATCCCCTGTTTAATCCATGGAGACACCTCAAAGGAAGAAGTCTCACAAGGGAGGGAGTGTGGTCAGGACTAAACCTTCTGACATGCACCTGTTTGATGCTGAGCCAATGGTCAGGGAGGTTTTCCAAGGGGTTGGTTGCCTCTCTTTTTTTCAAAACTTGCAGAGGGACACCCTGAAGTAGCAACACAATTTTCATTACACTTTGATGGAATTAAGACCAAGGTGAGAAACCTTGAGTTATTTGAGTCCTCTATTGCAATAGCCACTAGGATACCTAATACTGGTGAGAGGTGGTTCAAATCCATGATCCTCAATGCTGCCTTTTCCTAGGAATTCCTCAAACCAAACTATTAGAAGGACAATTTGTTTAAGGGAGTGCATGGGAGCCACCTAGTTGAAGGCTTTGATAAAATGATGAAGATCATCCAGATATATTTTACATGCGATGGAAGGTTTAACATGTTATACCAGTATCATATAAGACTCTTTTTACATTTTTCACTGGTAAGGATGTGATGAATATCCCTTTTTATCTTTTGTGGAGCATGGGAAATATGTCTAATAGAGTCCAAGCCAAGTCCAAGGTTGTGGACACTAGTGTCTTTCACTCTGGGTTGATCAGGATGTTGGTGATGGAAGAGTTGAAGAAAATGAACATTCCTTGAGAACATTTCATTATCTTTGCCCATATGCAGTTAGATATAGTGTCTACCCCTCAATCTAGGATGCATAGCCCTTTTCCATCCAGTAGTGTTTCCCCAACAAGAACAAGAAGGAAGAGAAGAAGAAAACCCACTACTCAAGACAAGGAAAGCCCCAAGGAAATTGAAGAAGAAGAGAGGAAGGTTCATCACTCTCCAAAGAGAGATTTTTCACCTCCTCCTACACCTGAATTGGAGGAAGTCCCTTCATCCACCAAAACCACAGCCAAGAGGGGAAGGAAGTTGAGTTTCCCTTCACCTGTTCCAGTAGCTAAGATCAGAATCGGGAAGCCTTTTACTAGATCATCATCCCTCAAGGAAGTTGTTGAAGTAGAATTCTTACCTAAGGCTTCAGTTCCAAGGAAAGAAAAAGATAAGGGAAAAGGAATTGAGAATCCTATTGAGGTGATAGATAGAGCTTCTGTTCAATATAAATATAAAGGTAAAGCCACCGATAAACCTATTGAGGTGATCAAAATCATCACTCCACCTAATAATCCCACTTTCAAAATATTGATCAGACAACTCAGGGAGGCTAGGAAAGAAGTTTCTCGTTTGAAGGAAGACAGTTTGACCGAGAAGAAAGATGAAGGAGATCATAGACATGTACAGTGAAACCCTTGATCTGGAAAGGTTTTTAGTAAGAAGAGCCCTGCCTCTCCATAGGCAACTTAAGACCCTCTACAGGAAAAAAAAAGATTTTAGTCCCAAAACAGAAAGCTCAAAGCGAAATTGCATCATTTCAAGGATGAATTGGCCCAGAGGAACTTAAATGTTCTGGTACAAGATGCAATAGAAAGAGATGAACCTGTAGTCAAGAGGAGTATCCCTGGAAAGAAAAATTATGTTTCTATGACATAGGGAAGTTATCCTGCAACAAGGAGAGGTGCTAGATTGATGAAGTAGTTGGGGGGTGACATATCCATTTTTGTGGGTGATCTCTTTTTTCAAGTGTGAAATGATCAAGGAAGTATAATTTTTCCACCTATATATGCATCTACAGGATCCTAGTCCATCAACTAAGTTTTTGTGTTTTTGAAGGATTGGTTTCATCACACAGAAAAAACACAGAGATTTTGTAGCATCGTTGCGCTACAGAATTGTCTATACATTATGTTATGCAATTGTGATATCTAAGGCACTATGAAGTCTCCTAGAAAAACTTAACATGGTGCTACCAAATTTGCAAAACTATTTCAGGAGTGGTGCTATCGAATCTGTAGAAATGTTACACAGGAGTGGCGCTATTGAATCTGCAGAGTTATTTTAGGAGGGGCGCTATGGAAATTGCAAAGTCATTACACAGGACTGGTGCTACGGAAACTGTAGACCTGTTTTAGGAGTGGCTCTACGAAATATGTAGAGATATTTTAGAGGAAGCACTACAAAATCTGCAGATTTGTATTTCAAAAGGCACTATAGAATGGCACTACGAACCGGCCCTTGCATTCAAAGGTTCGAATTCATGACTCCTTCTTGATTGTTGATGATGTGGGGAGAAGCAAGGATCATAGGTGGCAACTTGGAAGCAACATACGACCATTGGAGGACACTTGGCACTGAAAAATATTGCACCTAATCTAGAATACATGCATTTTAATTCTTGTTGGAGTGGTTTCCAACATGGCTCCTAAATTGTATCATTTTGTTAATATATGTTAACACAGGTGTTAGAATTGTAGTTGTTTTGGAGAATCCTAGGATAGGAGGGACAACTCGCACCTCTAGTTGTTCCCTTCCCTCTTTTTATTATAAATACATCTTCTAAATGATTAGAGAGGTTCGAATGGTTGACCAAGGCTCCTTGATTGTAATATTTTTTGACTAAGTAAGTTATTCTCTAGTTATGTATTGGACTTGAGAAATTTTTATTAATAGAAGTCAGTTTATTTTTATATCATCTTGTTGCCTCTTATACTAAAGCACTCATGATTGGATGATCCATATGAGATGTTGTGGTTGTGTTATGATGAATGATTGATTATAATATTGTTATGATGTTCTTAAATGTTCTTAAACATTAAGTTCAAGAAGTTCTTGTGGTTGAGTTTTTCTTCCCTTGGCTGCTTGAAGACCTGATGTCAATAGAATACCTTTACACCTTCCTCACCAAGTCTTCCTCCTATTCACTTTTACTCCAAATCACTGAGTGAAGTTAATCAAGACATAATTTTCTTATGCATGCTAGCCCAGATTTCTGAGTTAAAACATTCTTATTCTGAGTTTTGTCCATTTGACCTTTAATTACTCAATTACATTTACAAATATTTTGATGGGTATTGGGCTTATCCTCTTGCAATCTGAGGGTGATTCTCAGTGATAACACCTCCCCCTACCATCTCATTACATTGGTCCACTGTGCCATGGAGGATCATGAGGTCCTCTAGGAATGATCTCGACTCTAGGTCCCAATCCTGGAACCCGCTCGAAGAAAAAGCTGCACAAGATAGAGGCAAACCCGAAGTTCCTCTTGTCACCCTCTTTTCACTCTGTCAACAGGGTCTTCATATTAGCCAGTAGTGAGGTGCACCAATCATACACCATGGGTCTCAAACACTCTACATAATATAACATGAGCGGCCTTGATGCCTGGTGAAATGAAGTCGATCATGTGATCCTGGTCAAAACGAGGAAAACAATCTTGAGGATGAGATTGTTTATCGCTTAGATGGGGAGTTGACTCCTGACCTTCTCGGTCCCTGCTATACAGTGAGCATCTATGTACTCCTATATATTCATATCTCTCTCATCTCTCCAAGCTTTGAGGTTCACCACCTCACCTCGATGTGATAACCCAGTCAAAAAGTATATATACTTGACTTCAATCCTCAATGGTTGCCCATCGAGGTTGAATCTCTCACTGTTAGGATCCCAGTAATCCACTAGAAAATCAAGAAAACTCACCTGGGCCATCATCCCTTTGAGTGCCCAAAATTTATACAACCTGCATCATTTCAAGGCCATTAATTGGGCCCCTAGATCTCATTCCACAACAACATATACCTCCTTGTGTTCCCTTTCCCTCCATTTTACCATGATCCTACTAGGGAAACATCACTTTTTGAGTTAGCAACCATAAAAAACCTTATTTACAGACTTGTACGTGGGATACAACATTACCATTCATGTATAGGTCTGAGTACATATAGCCTATATTTCACACAGTCATGTATAACCTCGCGTATACGTGACCCGATGAGTGGTAGCCTGCATACACCGAAATAACCAATTTGTGCCTTAATTAACACAAATTTTGAAACCTAAATTAAAAAAGTAATCCACCAGAAAGGAAGAGGAGGGGAAGAGGAATTACCTGGTCCATATGGTCTCTGATTTCATCACCTGACGCTCTCGCAATCACCAGTTGAATATTGGAGGTAATTTGGTCCAATTTTCACTATTTGGGTAAAAAGTCAAAATGACATAGTAAATTTTGGTTTTTGTTACTATTTATAACAATTTTTACCCACTTTCTATAGTTTAGAATCGTATTTTATCCTAATGGACTAATATAGCAGTGGATTGAGTTGGTTTTTGTAGTTTTCACCAGAGATTCTTACGTTTTTTAGTGTTATGTTGACTTGATCAAGGGATCAATTTTTGCTCAAAAATTCAAAGTGCTCGGAATCGCTTCAAATTGGATGAGAGCGTAGGCCTCGTCGTTGCAAACCCAATGCAACTCGTTTGGGTTCAAACAGACGTCGGGAGCGAGAGATATCACGATCTGTTCGAATCATCAAACAGGTAAAAAAAGGACGCTGACTGTGCAGTCCGTATAGTCCATACAGGCTGATGTGGTAGACGTCGTACAGGTGACATGGCATGATGTATTATAACAGGGCAGCTGGTGATGTGGCAGTCATCTATTGTCAGATGTGGTCGAATCACAATGCGACACGTGGCATCATTTTGGTAAATGGTGTGGTGCCACGTGGCCCAGTCATGGGCTGCCATGTGGCACCATTATATTGGTTGTTAGTTCAAAACATTATGGACTCCATGGGGTTCAAGCCGGTGACCTCCCCCATAGTCCAAAGTCTTGGCAAGAGCCGCTCTGCCAATGCACCCACACGTTGTTGCTTACTATATAACAAATTGCATTTAATTTAAATTAAACTTTATGTATGGTCAGCGGGGGGTCCAGGCCGGGGCTTAGCCCCAGCCCGTGGTTGTATCCACCATGTCATATGACCATAACATATGACTCCAATGCAATGGGAAGGCACACATTTTGGGTTTTAACTTGTGGTTTAAAATGGTTGAACGACCCGCCACATGTTTCGTTTCTATTAGGCCTTGGAAACGATTAGCCCTTTTGTATTTGCATCAGTCGTATGGAGGACCCATGTGCCCACGAGTTTGGCGATTAGGGGATGGCACGCCCATAACCGTCCTACATTTCACACCGTTGGCACGGTTGCATTCGGTGCTGGGTTTTTACGCTTTAAATAGCGTGTGTGCTAGGTTGAATGTACAAGGGTGCAATTTGTAGATGCAAAGACAACAAGCTTGAAGAGGAGACTTCAAGGAAGCCTATCTTCTTCGTTTTTTGGCCAAACGAGGTGTCGAAAAAGCACAGCTAGGGGTTTTTATATGTTATGAAGCCATTGGAGCAGTCTATTTGACAGTTTGAGCATTGTAAAGCACATTTTTGAGCACTTTGAGCAAATAATACAAATGATCCATTGGAAGCTGGACTAGGAGATGTAGCCCAAGAGAGGGGTGAACTCCTTTATCATTTGCTGTGTTATGTGTTTTCTGTTCATTGATTATGATGTTGTTTATATGCATCTTGAATGAGTAAATTCTATTAATGATGTTTTGCAAAGTTGATCCATTTGCTTTTAACACATAAAATTTACTTGCAAATATTTTCAAGATTACAAGACTTCTTCATTTTTAGATCATGATTGTTCGTAACTACAGGCAGGTATTTTCGTTACCCAACATATAGGATAGGTATCCATTCCATCAGGCACATTTGCATTGTCCTATAACTGTCACTCATATGCCTTAGGTACGAACCCATTTTTTGTGGCACAAAACCCTTCATTTTCTACAAGACGTGTCGTTATCAAGTGGTAGAGACTTACCAAACATGGGTACCCTAGTTAGATCCTCTTCTCTATTTGGTGCCCATGCTGATATTTTTCCATAGGACCGGGAGTCCCTTATAGATAATAAATGAATTTATGTCGAGACTCATTTCTCACTCATAAACATGCTGACCTATACCTAGAGGACTCCCAATAGATTTTGATTTAAGCTCTTTTTTGACTCATTTTCAAAAAGTGAAAAGATTGTCGAGTGAAATTGTCTCTTTCAAACTTGTAAATTGGATTTGAAAAGACATATATTTGGTACAAGATTATCCCTTTTTCAAACCGGGTAGACTAAGATTATGAAAGAGGACATTTTTTGGTGGTAAGTTGTGATCGCATCTCATGCCCTTGCTTGCAGTATTGAGCCTATAGTCGGTTCTCGCTTTGCATGATAAACCGTTTTCCTCAACATTTTTTCATCCTCAACTAAGCAGAGCCTCATTTCTATCCTTCATAATTTGACACCCTATACCTAGGAGGGAACATTCCCCCGAGTGTCCATCTCCTGCATGCATTTCCTTGCATTGATCATAGTTATGTTCCATTGTTGGAACTAGTTTTTCTTACTTGTGACACTCGTTTCCTCCTCTATATCATAACATTCATTTGACTATGAAAAAACAAAAAAAGACGGGTGGGAAGGGAGTATTATATTATATTGGCAGAATTCGTGTCTCCTTTGAACATAGCAAAAAGTTATTGAATCCATTTTTTGTCATAATTTTGGTTTTAGCATGGCCTTAGGAAGCTGAGCTCATTATAGAGAGTTTTCTCCCCCGACTAGTTACTTTTCCAGTTCCTATGGAGAATTTGATTGATGCCTCCTGCATCTCATGGTTTCACGATTGATTCTATGCTATCGGAGTCTTCCATATGTCTCATGCTCTTGTTAAAAGGATGTCTATAAACCTGTGTAGGCCATTCCTTAGAACACTTGACTTTCCATGTCGGCCATACCCTCAGTTTGTCTTAGAATCACATTATATTGCAGTCTTATCACACACCTTGTTCCTACTTTCATCATTGGTAGGTAACCTTGAACCCAATAGTCAAGATTTCATAATTGGTCATTGAATAGGTGGTTTCCCTTGTGTTCGATGGTAAGACATATATTCACACATTGGGATTCATGCAGTGTCTTCGATGCCTTTAGCCTTATTGGTGGTTTCCTTGCCTTTATCAACAGTTTTCCTCATTGTCTGATATTCAGAGGGTCTTTTTTGTGTACCACTTGCACTTGACACACACGAAAGATGCATAGGGTCATTGGTTCATGAACATGTTCTTCATCCTATTTCCTCCAAATCATGAAGCTCCTACTTTGTACCTCGTGCTGAATGATGATATATGCCTTAATTCTCTCTTTTTAGTGGGTCTCCTTCCATCGACTTTAGCTCATCTATTCTAGAAATGAGACCTATATTCCTATGAGTACCTTGACGCTTGCAGTCATTAGTGGCATGTTCTCTCACCATTGATAGTTCGAAATACATTAGTGTCTCCTAATCAATGGATTCTTCAAGTGTTCGACCTTGACTCCTTTATTCACATTTATAAGAATGTACTTAGTGTCTTGATACCTACTTTCATCATTGGTAGGTCGTCTCATGTTTGTTAATGGTATACCTCAATGAGTGGTAATCAAACAATGTCTCATTGTGTTAGACCTCAACTCCTTTATTCACATGATGTAGACTTGCACCTTTGGAAAATTGTGTAGAAGACTTGAAGACATCAGTATGCAGCCGTAGCTTTCTTGAGTTGTTTCTTCCTTTTCAATAGATCAGTACCTATACGACTTCAGTGATCTTGGGAGATCATATTATACTCCATTGTATACAGATATCTTCAGATTGATTTTGAGACTGGTTCTACTGGGCCTTATTTGTGACTATGATAGTCTTTGGCTTGTATCCATATTTGTATTTTCCTATTCATGGCCATGGACAGTTGTTTGGTATATTTTCACATGGATTTGCACTGTAAGTCAAATTGGAATCCATGTATGGAAAGTTAGTGCATATTGTAATGAGAAACTAGTTCTTCTAGATGGTTCCCCATCACTCCACTTCTGGGTTTTTATAATGTATTTCAGCCATCACAGATACTCCTCTGACCTCACACATTAGGGGGAATCTGTTTTATCAATATTTTCCTCACCCTATGCAATCTTGCATAGAAGGCCTTTTTTCATTTCCCTATGTAGAATTTCCATCCCTTTTTGCAAATTCCAAAGCTAAAAATACATTTTTTCCACATATATGCACCTTTCCTACTATACAACATGTGTATATGCAGGTTACACCACTACATCCCACGTACATAAGGAAATGTGCCCAAAAATGAAAAATGGTGTCGGGTTTCCATGTCACAACAGGATATCAATGATCCTTGGCCTTCCATATACTGGAAACATTCTGAATCGGCCCTTTAGTTCCATTTGAAGGATATAAGTGGGCCAATTTCAAGCTATGGAAAAGAGGAGAAATAATTCAACTTTGAGAGAAAAGTTACTCTGGAGGAATTATTCACTTCACATTGAGTCTGCATCCCTTTGTCCTTTAAGTCTGAACATGGTGTTCACCCCCAATCTCTTCCTTTATTGAGTGAGAACTCCATTGTCTCTCTTACATGAGCTTGCCTTTGGTGGAGGATTGAAGTGGTGGAGGCCGATATGGAAGGAAATTAGTTTCTCGGTTCCTCACAATGCCGACAAAGAAGTTTGTAACTTTTTCACTTATGTTGATCATATCTTAATAGAAATACTCTTTTCCCATCCAATTGATATCTTTCCATTATTAGAATTATTATTCGATAGGTGTATTTGTTATGTATGTTAATGGATTATGCTATTGAATGTGATGAAATCATATATTATCACCATATGCTTGTGTTGCTTGGTTGTTGAGGACTATTTGCAGGTGTATTTCTTTGGATCGAGTGCTCAACGATGGAATTCATCGAATGTCTGGATGAGGTAGGCCTTTTATCTTGTCTTGCTAGCATATTTGTTTATATATCATACTTGAGAATAGAGTTGATTTCTACAATCATTTCTGTCTGTTGTGGTTTTCCCCTAGCCATAGAGATATTTTCCTCATAACAATCCTCCTTTGTTACCTTGATTATCTCTACGTGGTGTATTATACTATAGTACCTGATTATACTATCCTGCATTATTATACTTAAGTGGTGCTTGAAACTGTTGTGCGTTATCATACCACAGTGGAACTGCAAAATACTACACAAGGTGTCCTTTCATTAAATCAACCTGCACTTTATAAGCATCTGAAGTCCTCTCCTTCATAAGATTCAAGGTTCTACAATCCTTGTCTTCATGTCCTACTGACTTATAGAAATTACAAAATGTACTCTTTGGAACTGTTTTATACTTTTGCATCATGGGACAATGATAAGGATCATGTCCCTGTGTCTTACATATTTCACACCATACACCTCCTATCGGTAAAGGATTTGGAATCCCTACTGCCAAGTATTGCACAAATGTTGGACACTAATTATTATTATGACCTTCTATTTTTTATAATGTAAACCATACAACTTCTCTTTTCTCCTTACCTTTATCATAATTCAACAGGAATGTCAGGTTATTAAGATCTTCTCTCATATATTCCACAGTTGGATCTGTCTATTTATACTAGTTCTCTTATAATTGTAGGGATGCTTGCAAAGACTCAGACTGAGTCTGGAACTTTTGTTGCCTCAATGGATACTTGAAATGTGGCAATAATGAATTCACAAATAAATTTCTATGTTGCATATCAGTTATAGGGTACTTCAACTTACCTTTCAACCTATTGAACTTATGATTAATCTCCTAGACTGACTCTCCTGGCTTATTTTTTATCTCTATCATCTCATTCATGAACTGATCCTATGGACTTGGTCAATAAATTCATTGATTAATGCCCTATTTACATATGTGATGGTTGTAGGAACTCCCTATAGACTATTTACTGCAAGGCCCATGTACTAGTCTAGTGTGCAGTCTCTAAATGTGTTTGCAAGCTCCAAAACATTTGTATGTTCATATGTAATATTCTTAGCTTCCCAAATCTTTTCACAAATGAAAATATGCTTTTCTGGGTCCTTCGACCTGTCTCCATGAAACTCTGGTAAATGAATAGTGGGATCTACTCCTGCCATTGTGAACTTTTTTGAAATACCACCTCCACACAGTGTAGATACTTGACTAATTCTAGTTGAACTTATACTTTTACTTGAATTTACACCGATCCCTCGTCCTATCAAAATATTTCTACAACTAATTGTTTATTTTCTACACAGTTTTTCCTTTTCTGATTTCTTAGTTGCACATGGGGTTGTGGGTTCCACACTAATTTTGATATGGAATGAAGAGCCTTCTTCAGCGCCGAAACATTGACCTCTAGTTTTCCTCTCATATGTGGTGCATAGGATTTCCTCAATCTACTTTGTAGCATAGAGATCCTCTACCTCCTCTTCTTAATTTTCCAAGCCCTCTCACTCGGCTACTTCCCTCTTCTTATTATTGATCCTATAATGGTAGGGTCTTCCATTGCAAACCACTCCTAGTTTATTTATTATTTCCCTGGTCTTTTCCTCATTCATCATAATGGGGTCCATGGTTTTGTTGGCACATGGGCAGACCCAGGGTTCAACTCCAAGATTGCACCAACAAGCCCTAACTACTGGCCCTTTTAGCAACACCTGTGAGGCAAGTGCAGTCTCACTCGAAGTAGCTATGGGGGGTTGCAGGACACATATGTCTACAACCAAAGGGAATACAAAGTGGATCCAATACAAGAAAAACACAACATCTAGATATCAATTACCATCTAAGATCTGCTTCACACTACTATCTATTAGATCTAACACAATAATGAAATAACAATATATCTATCAACAAGAGAACACAACATCAATCACACATGACACCAAGGTATACATGGTTCACCCTCTCCCTAGGGCTATGTCCACAGAACTGTGCTCTATATTATATTAAGATGAAAGCATATTGTTCTTATATGCACTCTTAGCTTGCATATATTCTCTCTTTCTCTCTCTCTCTCTCTCTCTCTCTGATTCCCTTCCCTACACACCCAGCTGTATGGTTGATCTCTGCACCCAGCTGAAGATCTTACAACATAGACTTTCCTCACTGCTCAATACTTCTCTCTCTTACAACAATAATCACTCATAACAATAACACACTTGGAGCTCTTCACTGAGCCCTCTTCCCTCATCTAGGTTCGTATTTATCCATTACAATGACTCACCAACAACCTTAGGCGGAAACCTAAGTGTGAAAACACTAGATACAAAAACCCTAGGTGTCTAAAACCCTAGGTCAACTTGACCTTCATTTTCAAGGCTTCGCCAGCCTGTCTTTCCTTCCTTCTCACGCGGTGCCTCAAAGCATTGAACGGTGGATTTTTTCACTTTCTAAGTTGTCCACAATCTGTCTTCCTTTCTGATCTATCATCCTCGATCTCCTCATCCAACGGATTTCTTTCTCTTACTTCACTCCCTCTTTTATGATATTCTTCTCACTTTGACCTAGTATCAGTCATTGTGTCTTCCACACAGTTTGCATTTCGTCTTTTCTACCTTAATCTTTGCTTACTTCCCTACCCAAGGGCCAACAGGCCCCCAACACTCACCCGTGACTCATCCTGAGGCACTTCAGATCGTATCCTTATGATTTTTTTCGACTTCAGACTACGCAGAGTAGCCTGTGCTTTCTGCTCCATCCTCCCCCACCGTGTGCAGACTGTATTTTCTATGTATGGTACCCATTTTCAACTGCACCTGGTACCTGGACCCTTTTATTTATTTTTTTAGTGAGATCTACGAGGAAGCTAGTTGTCATAGTACAGTTTCAACTGGCTCCCATTCACCAAACCTTCCTTCCATTCTCCATTCAAAGTATTCAACTATACAACTCCTCCCTCTGTAACATAGGCAACCTCATATGGCCCAAGCCAATGCGATATGAACTTTCCTAGATGCTTCATGAACTTAATGTCATATACCAGAACCAAATTGCCTTTCTTAAATGTCTTCTTCTTGATGTTTCTATCTGTTAGTGATATTTCTTGTATAGGGGGGTAGAATACAAAAGAAGGGGTAAAAACCCACTTGTCCAAAGTTTCAGGTGATAACGCACCCATGGTAATCAGCCAACAAGACCGAGCGGTCCAGATTTGCGCGCCTAGATCGACGGTGCATATTGGATTCCGGACCCCCATTGCCTTCCGATCTTTAAGCAAGGTGGGGGGGGTCCGGAATCGGGGGCGCACCTC
>SNQJ01S0111208.1:0-10914 GCA_010110895.2 Picea sitchensis | reverse complement strand
GAACGGCAATCGCACGACCCGCGTCATCCCCAGCTGCTCTGTGCTTAAGCGTGCGTGGGCCCCTCTCCCGTCATATCATTTTTGGACCACCTTTCTCCTGCTGACATGTGTCATCTCTCTACCTCTTTTCTATGATCTACGTAGCCCCCTGTTTCTCATCATCCATATATCATCTGCCACATGTCTTCTTCTCCTCCACATCAGCTTCCCCTCAAATGTGCCCATCATGTTGATCCTTCCACCTCCTTCTCTTGTCGCATCTTTCCATGTGTTCTCCCTTGTAGTCTCTCTCTCTCCGTTGTCGTGGCCCCATTGCTTCATCCCTGTGTCCCACCATTCCCGCCTTGCATCCATGTCCTCTGCGCTGGCCCTCATGTCCGTCCCTCAAGCTATTCAGTTGTTCCAGGTGGCAGCACGAGAAGTCCTCCCTATCCCGAGATGCTGAGCTAGCCTGGCCGTTCTCAATCCCAAGAAGCAGTTATTGGGGCGGTTGAGGGTGGTTAGACATCGTCTCCGCCATAATGGGGACGTCCTGCAATGAATTAAAAGCACGTCGATTCGCCGTTGGAAATGTCAAACAATTAATATTGCGTCTGACATAAGTTGCACGATCGTTCAGATGTTGACTGTCAGAAGCCATGCAGACGCAAAGCCTTCAATGCATTTTCTTGGTTCCGCTACTGTTGTTGTTTTGAGTATATGTAGGCATTTTTTCCATTTTTGTATCTATCGATGGTAGACCTAAGCTCCCGATTGTAAAGTTTCAGCAAATACTCTGGTTTCCTGGTTATGCCTCTGTGTTTGAGATTTCTTGGTTTATAACAAACAGTTCTCATTTTCCATCTTTCTTTTGTCTCATGCTTGAGGATTCACAGTAGAACAACTTGTTACAATAAAGGATTTGTTGTGACGTTGTCGTGCCCTCTGGTATTTGTATTTGAATGTAAAAGGATTTTTTGTTCGAATGCATTCTTCTTCAGTCTGTTGCAAACCGGATGTCTGTGATAGACCCTGCGCCTTTCTCGCGAAAGTCTTCCACCTGCTCACCCTTTACTACGACTCACTGTTTGGATTTTATCAAGACCTCACTCTTTCATGCATGCCTGGTCTGGTTTCTGAGTTGACACGATGTTGTTATGAGTTTCCCTCCATTTGATCACCCTTTAAACAAATCGTGACATAAAACTGATGGGCTTCGGGCTCTGCTCCTGCTAGCAATCCAGGAGTGACTTTTGAATGCCAACACTGTCATGGTAGGCCTTTTCTCTTTCCTTCTGTACCTGTTGATGAAATCATGCAATAAATATGTCTTCTTCTAGTTTGACCAATTGCGCAAGCCTCTCTTGAACAACACCAGTGTAATCCATATCTGTAAAGGCAACAATTCTTAATCTTGGGACCAAATATTCCATCGGGACAACTGCTTCGAGACCATAAACCAACTTAAAGGGAGTCTGCATGGTCAGCTTCTTGCAAGTGGTTCTGTAGGCCCATAGTACTGCTGGTACTATTAAATCCCAGTCATCCCTGTTCACATTGCAAATCTTCATTAGCGTTGTCTCCAAGATCTTGTTGAATGCTTCAACTATCCCATTCTCTTGTGGATGGTAAGGTGTGCTCTTATGATGATGGATTGGAATTTTCTCAGTCAAGGCTTCAATGGTCTTATTGATGAAATGTGTGCCTTGATTGCTCATAAGGATCTTTGGGCATCCAAACCAGGTTATGATGTCATTAAATATGAAGCACGCAGTTGTAGTTGCACTATAGTCCTTAACTACTCTTGCTTCGACCCATCTGGTCAAGTACTCTATCGCAGTGACTATGTACCTCGCTCCTATGTGCTTTCCTGGTGGTTTTATAGGTCTGACAAAATCAACGACCCATTTCTCAACTTCTTGTAGGGTCAGCTGTGGTGCTAAAGGCATGTCATCTCTTCTGAATGGTTTTCCAACCCTTTGGCACACATCACAGGCTCTGTAATAGTCCTTAGCATCTTTGTGTAAGGTAGGCCACCAAAGGTCAGCTCTAAGAACCTTATGTGTTGTTTCTTTTCCTGCATATTGTCCTCCTGCGATGCCTTCATGAGATTCTATGAGGATAAACGGTCGCTCTGCCTCCATAACACACCTCCTCAATATCTCATCAGGTCCCATATTGTATAGCTATCCATCTATAAGTGAAAAGTCTGCAGCACGCACTACCATTTGTTTCTTATGGGTGATTGTATATTCACTAGGTATCATCCCTATTGACCTGAACTAGACTATCTCCTCAAAGTGATCATCAAACTTTCTAATGTCCAGCAGTTGTGCATCCAATAGTGTATCCTCCAAACTAGTAGGCTCTTCTCCATGTTCCAACCTTGACAAGTGGTTGAGACCTTTGTTCATTCTCCTTGGCTTAACAACGATCTCAAAATAATATTCCTAAAATAGAAGAATCCATATGCATATTCTCCCCCCCAACACTGACTTGTTGACTAGTTATTTCAGCGCAGAGTGATAGTAAACATTTTAAAGTGTCCTCGCAATAAGTAGTGGTGAAACTTCTGCAGTGCATACACTATGGCTAACCCTTCTCTCTTAGTATTTGTGTAATTAATCTTAGTTGTTGATAGCTTCTTGCTAGCAAAGGCTAATGTGTGGTCAATGTTTCCATCTCCCGGTTGTGCCAACACTGCTCCTAATGCAATAGAGGATGCATCAACATGCATGTGAAATTCCTTGCTCCAATCTGGAAAAACCAAGATATGCGCAGTAACCATTTTCTGTTTCAGTGTGTCGAAGATTTGTTGGCATTCTTTTGTCTAATGAAACTGATAGTCTTTCTTCAAAAGCATCTCCATGGGTGTTTTGATTTGTACATAGCCTTTAATGAACTTCTTATAGTATCCAGTGTGTCCCAGTGTAGTGCGCAGCTGTTTAATTGAAGTAGGAGGGGGCAGATCAACTATAATGGCAATCTTAGATGGATCTACCAGCAATCCCTGCTTATATACAATATGACCTAACAACACTCCAAAGGGTGAGAAGAATATGCACTTTTTCAGGTTCAAGGCAATCTGACACTGCCTGCACTTATCCAGCATCAGTCTTAAACATTCAATATGATTTTTCAATAAACTAAAAATAGTCCAATCATCAAAGTATGATTCTAGAAATTTATGTAAAAACTCCTTGAATGCTTCGACCACCACCCTAGAAAATATGGTTGGGGCATTCTTCAATCCAAATGGCATCATTGTATACTCGTAGGATCCCCATTCTGTGGCAAAGGTGATCTTATGGCGATCTTCCTTGGCAATCTAGATCTGATGGTATCCTAAAAATCCATCTGTAAAAGAATATACCTCATGTCCTCCTACATTGTCTAACACTTCGTCAGTAAATGGTGTAGGGAATGAGTCATGAAAACAGGCATCATTAATCTTTTGGAGATCTACACAGATCCTGATCTCTCCTGTCTTCTTGTCTTATACCACCATAGGGATAATCCACTCTGACTCTTCAATAGGCTCTATGATTCCTGCTTCCAACCTTCTATCGAGTTCAAGCTTCACTTTCTCGTTATATTTAGGGTTCAATCTGTAGGGTCTCTATTTGACTGGCCTTGCATCTAGTTTCAAAGGGATCTTGATCTCTCCCATAGGCCCTTTAATTCTCTTCATATTAGTGAACTTGGTTGGAAACAAGTCCTGATATTCATGTAGTAACTCCTTGATCTTTTCAATAGTGGCAACATCCCAATAATCTCCAAAATTTGCAAGATTTGGTGTTTTCTCTGTTCCAATATTGAATTTTTTTATTTTAATTGGTTGTCCAATGAAAGGTAGCTCAATTCCTGGTCCTTCTATGTCTCTTTGGCCTTATGTTTCGGTGATGTTCACCTTCCTAGGGTCATCGTCTTCATCATCATTGATATTGTAACAGCCTTGTAGTTTATGGAGAGGCGTAGTCCATTCGTCCTCTTCTTGTTCCAGAGGGAGGCTAGGGGCCTCCTCAAATAATTTCTATCTTACAATCTGTAACACTTGATCCATTGTAGGATATTGGCTTTGAAACAAAAATTTATATACAAACTTCTGGGTCATACCTTCCCAATATGTCGCGATGAGGCATAGTTATGCTTGAAGATACTAGTTGATAGGGGTTGTGTCCAGTGTGTTGATGAATTTTTTCACCCACTGCTCTTGAGGAATGTTTCTCCAGGCTTCCTCACAACTTCTCACATGGTCCTTCAAACAACTTCGACCTGTGTATCTAACTTCGTAGCCTTCTACTTGCTCTGAAAATCGTGATGTCATCAAAGTGCGACATTGTACCTAGTTTGTAATGTTATTTTTGTGTGTCCCCCACCATTTTGCTGGTGTTTCTTTCAAGGCATCATCCGTTTCCAACAATCTTTGTTGTGTTAGTACAATTTATTCAAATTCCAACAAGAATGCTTCTAAATGATTCAGACCATCAAAGGTGGGCAAGTTACTTACTATTTTGTTGATCCAATGAACTTCTCTAGTTAATCTAGCACATCTTCTTGTAGATACTTCATACATTTTGTTCTTCCAGTTCTCCAATGATTATTTTGAATATGATGAACATGCGTTGTCACTTTGCCAACTTAGTTTCCCATCTGCCGTAGGATTAATGTAATCGTGTTGTCTGGCTATTAATTTGTATATGTTTTCTAGTTCATATGTGTGGTCTTCTTCTCTGATGGGTTTTGTGTATCTCTGACCTTCATCGGGATCCAAAGGTGAAATGACCCTAAGGCCATCTCCTTCAAACATCATTCTCCTTTTCTTTAAATCAACCATAGTGGAATTATTGAAATCACAATCAATTCCTAATAGCTCAGGGTAAGGAAAACTATCAACAACTATCTCAATCACCTCAAAGTCTACAAACATCCTTACTTCATCGATGTCCATAGGGACATGCTCCAATCCTCCAAAGGGGCTTATGTATTGCTGATTAGACATCCTAAGCATGATAGGGGAATAGATCAACTTAGGTTTTCCCATCAGTGCCCGGTTTTGCTTCATCATGACATTGACCTCCGATCTTAAGTCAAGGACCACATAGTCTATATCGTACTCTCCAATTTGAGAATTCATGTGTAATTCCTTATTTATCCTCCTCCTTTTAGAGACTTGGTGTACTTATCTATTCAACATGGGATATCTTTCCTAGCTCGTACTGTCTGATTAAATTTTGTAGCTCTTGTAGAATGCTTTAATCTTGCATTAATTTAATACAAGTATATAAGAATTCCATGAGCTTTCTTACCTCTTTTCCTTCTCCTGGAAGAGTAGATTGATCGAATGCCAGAGGCATTCCACATTCTCTTACTTCTGGTCATGTCTTCGATGAAGAACCTTGGTCTCTCCCGAATTCTTTTCTTGCCTACTCAAATATTTGCTTTTCTTTCTTTGCATCAAAATCTGGTGTCTTCTTTGTAACTTTACTGACTCCTGATTCTTCTGTAGTATTTCCTTGGATCGCTTTGTATTCTCCTATAACAATGCCTCCTCTAGTGATAAAAGTGAATCTAGGGTCCTCTCCACGAGGTTCATCATATATCAGTTGCACTTGCGGGTTCTGTTGAGGTCTTCGTCTCTTCTGAAGTTTGGCTAGCAGCATAGGACAATCTTTGATAACATGTTCAAATGAGCTGCAGTAGCTGCAAGTGGTACAAGGGTTCTGACAGTCCCTTGCTAAGTGTCTTGGCTGTGTGAAGTTGTAATAGATGATCTATCCTTGACCTCGACCCATACATCCTCCTCGTCCTCTTCCTCTGAATCCCCCGCGAGGGTTGAAGTTTCCTCTTCTTGGGGAATTATACTGCACAGTGCTTCCTTCTTGTTTTACTTCGCCTTGAATTTTGTATATATCCCTCAACCTTTCATGCATGAGGTCATAATCCCTACAATCCCTATCATCGTTTCCTACTGACTTACAGAATGTGCAATACAGATTTGTGGGTGTCTGGACATATTTTTGCAGATAGTAACATTCACCAGGGTGATGTCAATTTCTACATACCTTGCACCAGGGTAGCGTAACTTGTTTCAAAGGAATCGGAGCTCCAGAGGCCAAGTATTCATGAAAAGGGGGCAGTGCTCATTGTCATGGCCCTCTTATTTGCATCTTATACACCATAAGTCTTCTCTTTTATGTTTTCCCTTGTCTTTCTTCATATCTTCGACCTGTAGAGATAATCTAGTTAGTTGACTCAAGATTTGACTCATTCCTGAGTTGGATTCTCCCATAGGGGTTAATTCTAAATTCATGGCGATCTCCAACGCCTCAACCTACAAAGCAATCTTCTATTGCATCAAAGGAACTATGATGTGTGGTAAGAGGGCATCAATGAACCATTCCTTGTTCTTCTCATTTGGAATATGAAAAATCAAATGGCCTATCAAGGTCTTAAATCTCTGATCAAACTCCCACACAGGTTCAACTATTCTTTGCTTGATTTATTTTAGTTCTGTAATGCACTGAGACTCTAACTTAGGTTTCTTGAATTCGGCAATTAGCATAGTCTTAATGACATTTAGCGGTTTAGGTGCAACTCCTTGGACAAATTTCATGTACCAAATCAGTGCGTGATCTCTTAGGGTAGTACTAAACTGAGCTCATTTAACAGTTTCGTTGGTGATATTCTTAATACTCCACATAGCTTCACATAGAAACCAGTGTTGATCCGGATCTTCAGATCCATATCTTCTAAAGGTGGGTAACCTCGTCTCATATACCATAGATCTTCCTAGGTTTCGTGACCGAGTATGTGGTGGGCTGCTAGTGATAGTGCTCTGAATGGTCTGGAGACTCTGATTACTTTGATTGCTTAATGTTGTTGAAACAATAGGAGGAATAATAATACTTACTTCAATAGTCGACGCAGTTTCTGAAGATTCTGGCTCTTCCTGACGAGGTTCTTCATCTTCCCTTCCTCTTCCCTAGTGGATTCTGAATGCTCTTTGTCTGTCATATCTACCTTTTCTCCACTGTAGAAACCCTCATCCCCATAGCTCTTCTTAAATAGGTTTGCAAGAGGAACTTCTCTAAACTCTCTCCCACTGCGGGTATGTCCAACCTCTATGTCACTGTCATTGTCTGAGTTCTTGAAAATTAGCCTTTTCCAATCCAACCAACTACCGTTTCTCCATTTCTTCAGGATGTTCTTCTCATGCAATAGCATCTTGATCTTCAACTTCAAAAAGTGTAAAACTCTTCCTCTGGGTTCCTTAAAGAAACACCTCTCGACTTGTCTATATGACTCTACTTTGTCAACAACAAACTCGGTGATGTACCCTCCAATGGTGTTATCAAACTAGTGGTCTATGAATCTTGACACGATGTTATCAAATCTCCTAATAGTCTTGATCAGTGTCGACTTCCAAAAAACAGGTGGTCTAGATCTGATCTCAAATTGGGTGTCTGTTAACCTAGCTAACCACTTGTATAATTCCTGATGAATTCCTCCAAAGAAAATCTTGCGTATATCAGTAAAGATATATATTCCCAACCAATCCTATGTACTAAGATTAGGGTTCTTGTTATGGGCTTTGGCGAAGTCCTTTTCTTGATCTTCTATCCACTTCTGAATCTCTATCTTTGATGGAAACCACCTTGACATTACCTCAAGAATATTCATGTCCCGGCAACAGAACCATTTGTTGGCACATGGGCAGACCCAGGGTTTAGCTCCAAGAGTGCACCAACACGCCCTAACTACTGGCCCTTTTGGTAACACCTATGAGGCAAGTGCAGTATCACCCAAAGTAGCTATGGGGGGTTGTAGGACATAGATGTCTACAACCAAAGGGAATAAAAAGTGGATCCAATACAAGAACAACACAACATCTAGAAATCAATTGCCATCTTAGATCTACTTTAGAATACTATTTGTCAGATCTAACACAATAATGAAATAACATTATATCTATCAACAAGAGAACACAACATCAATCACACATGACACCAAGGTATACGTGGTTCACCCTCTCCCTAGGGCTACATCCACAAAACTGTGCTCTATATTATATTAAGATGAAATCATATAGTTCTTATCTGCGCTCTTAGCTAGCATATCTTCTCTCTTTCTCTCTCTCTCTCTCTTTGATTCCCTTCCCTGCACACCCAGCAACAAGGTTCATCTCTGCACCCGACTGAAGATCTTACAACACAGACTTTCCTCACTGTTCAATACTTCTCTCTCTTTCAACGATAATCGCTCATAACAATAACACACTTGGAGCTCTTCACCGAACCCTCTTCCCTCATCTAGGTTCTTATTTATCCATTACAATGACTCACCGACAGCCTTAGGCCGAAACCTAAGTGTCAAAAACCTAGAAACAAAAACCCCAGGCATCTAAAACCCTAGCTCAACCTAACCCATGTTTTCAGGGCTTCGCCGGCCTGTCTTTCCTTCCTTCTTGCACGGTGCCCTAAAGCATCGAACGATGGATTTTTCCTCTTGTTGAGTTTTCCATGATCCATCTTCCTTGCTGATATGTCATCCTCGATCTCCTCATCTAACGGCTTTCTTTCTCTTACTTCGATCCCTCTTTTCTTCTCTTTTTCTCACTTCGACCCAGTATCAATCATTGTGTCTTCCGCACAGTTTGCATTCTGCCTTTTATGCCCTAATCTTCTCTTACTTCCATACCCAAGGGCCAACAAGCTTCCTTTTTCTAGCTTCTCTCCAGAGACTTCTCCACATCTCATACCATACTTAGTGATTCCCTCAGTTCCCCCATGCATGCAGAGTGATTTAGTTGTTTGAATCCATTGCCATCATGCCTTTATCATGCAATAAGATCTTGATCAACGTGTAAAGACACCTGATATACCTTCCTCTAGGTCCCTTCATAAACTATTTCTCTGTAGCAGTGTATGGCTTCATTGTATCGACTACAAACTAAGTAATAAATCCTGCAATAATATTGTCTAGCCAGAAACCCATTGTGTGTGTGAATTTATTATTAACCCTTTCCAACAGCATGATATTCTCAGTAGTCCACTCTACTGGTCTTAGTTGATTAGTTGGATGACTCTCCTTCAACCTCAATATCCACTCTTGCAAAAACTATGGAAAATAATAAAAAAATGCCTCATGCAAATCTGTAAACAAATATCGGTCCAAATATTGGCGCAGTGTATACCTGGAACTTTTGTTGTTTTTCTACACGAACTCAAGATCTTTGGTCCTCAACCATCGTTCAATATCCTATTTAGTAGGATTCCATGGTCTGAAAATCCATTTATACCATTGCATTTTCTTCACTTTTATTCAACAAATCTCCTCCAAACTATTCTTCTGGGTTCCATCCTAGCAACATAACCATTTGTTGGATGTTTGGGCTTGACCCAGGTTCTACTTTAGGTTTCCAACAAAACCTTGTACACCATCGGCCCTTTTGGAGACCAACAGAAAACTCTGTGCATAGAGTGCATAGTGCAGTCTCACCCAAGATGGAATTATGGGTGATTGCAGGACCCAAATGTCTGCAACCGTGGAAGGGATGTGATCCATATTTGGATCTAGGAGCGTGATGGGGCTCAGAAAGGACTAAAAATCAAATTTCTCAGAATGGCTTCAAAACCAATGTGTACGTAAGTCTCATCAATACGAACCCAACACAACTTGAATGGGCTCAAACAGATGTCCTATGCTCATGATATCGTGATATGTTCATTTGGCCAAACAGGCAAAAAAATGATGACTGTACAGTTCATACAGTGCCACATGGCAGCTGACTGTACAGGCCCTATGGTCATATAGTTGACGTGGCAAGCATAGTTGGTGTTGACATGGTAGATTCTGTACAACTGATGTGGCAGGCTAACTGGGTGTACAGACGGTTGATGTGGACATAAAGGTGGACCAACTAGGAAGTGACATATGTCACCACTGTAAGGGTGACACGTGGCATGTCTGTATGATGACACATGGAATATCCATACTACCTACATGGAATGTACGTTGCAGGTACATTGGCAGTGACTGGGTTGACAACTCAGCAGACAAGTGGACCATTGGGTAGTTGACGCATGGCATTTTTGAGGGTGTATGGTACGGTGCCATGTGGCACTCCTATATTGGTTATGTGGTTATAAAAATTTTGGACTCCAACAATTTTGAACCCAAGACCTCATGTCCGAGAAAATACCTCACGTAGGTCGGGCTACCAGCCCACCTACTAGATGTTTATTAACACTCTATGGTGCATATTGTATTTAACTTTGTAAACGGTGCTAGTTTGACGGAGTTAGGGATGGGGCCTAACTCTAGCCTTGATACATTACCATTTGACCATATAATATAACCCTGGTTCCTCCATTGTTTGCACATGGATGTTTAAACTTGTTATCCCTTGGTTTCGGGGTTTTTCATAGGACCCGGTTCTTTACCATAGCACGCAGATTACAGATGGGGACTAGTGTTTGAAAACATAGGTCTTCCAACAGAGGACGAACACCTTCAGTAACCACTCACATAACCAGATAAAAGATCAACACATCGATGTTTTCACGTGGTAAAACCCCTACAGGGAAATATCCACGACCCCATCCAATGCGGCCACTTGGAGCAATTTATTAATGCAAAGAAAAATATTACAGAGAGATTTTACAAGAGAGTTTCTCACAATTGATCATCAGCAAATGATCCTCCATGCTCTTTAAATAGATATCTTGGACCAATCGAGTGTTAAGCCATGGATCAATGGCCATTAAGATTGAGGAGGGTATGAACTGTCAGATCACTCTATGTTGGGAACATATCGTGACCATCGAATTTCCTAACTACAAATGCATACTAATGCATACTAAAGAAACACACTAGAAAACACACTTTTACTTAACAACACAATAGAACAAGTAGATCTTACTAACTCCTAAG
>SNQJ01S0111206.1:13518-25203 GCA_010110895.2 Picea sitchensis | reverse complement strand
AGTGGTATGTGGAACGTCACATAACTCCTCACAGTTAGAGAGTTATGGCCATGTGAAGTTGGAGAACCCTCATGAGTCATCTAGAACCCCCAAAAAGTCAAAGTATTTGCAAAATAAATTATTTAAATAATAAAGTTAATGGAGAACTCTCTAAAATAAGGAAAGTGGGATGTTACATGAAAGTATAAATAAGAGGCAAGGCTCTCTCATTTAAACACACTTGAATATCATTGAATATGTATTTTTGTGAAAGGTTATTTGAGAAGGTATTATTGATAGAGAAAAATTGCAGCAGAAAAAGTGCAGCAGGAAAAGTGCGGCAGAAAAAGTGCGGCAGGAAAAGTGTGGAAGAAAAATTGCGATAGAAAAATAGCGGCAGAAAAATCGTGGTAGAAAAAGTGCGGCAGAAAAATCACGACAGAAAAATTGTGGCAGAAAAAGTGCGGCAGAAAAATCATGGCAACAACATGGTTGGGGTCTATTTATGAGAGATATGGAACATCTTGTTTGAGGTATGTTTTGTGAGCTAGGGTTTAACTCTTGATATGGTATTGGATGTTCAATATTTTTGCATATATCATATTTGTTGAGGGATACAATTGGTATTTGACATATGGGTATTGGTCTTTTGGTTGTGATGTGTTGCTAAAGTTGTTGGTTTAGCTTGAGGCTACATAACAGTGAGGTTGTGGCACATGGTTTGATGTAAGGGTTTATGGTATTTTGTTATGGATAGTGTGATGTATTAAAAAGGAAATTTTGATGGTTATATTGGTATATGTGCTTGGTGTATGGTTGAGGTACATGGTTGAGACAAGTAGTTGATGGGTTGGCACATACAAGAGGTGTATACTTGATGATGTTGGTACATCTTGATGAGTCATATTTGATGTGTATTTGATGCATGATTGGTACATATTGGGTGCATGGTTGATGCACTCGTTGATGGTACAGGTTGAGGTATAGGTTGGTGCATGGTTGATGCACTTGTCTATGGTACATGTTGATTACAGGTTGTTTGGATAGGTTATTGTGACAAGTTATTTGTATAGGTTTGGTGCATGGTTGATGCATTTATTTATGGTACAATTTGAGGTACAAGTTGTTGTATGGTACATGTTGGAACATGTTATTGGTACAGGTTGTTACAGGTTGATTGGTACAGGTCTACGTTAGTATATCTCACAATGATAGTGTGATAGTGGTTCCATCATTCTACCTCTACGTCAGGGCGATTGGAAGGGGCAAGGACATGTGGTTGTAGCCACATTCTAGTTGTAGCTGGAGAACATAGGGGGTTGTAGCCTCCTTCTGGTTCTAGCCAAAGAATTGGGGAGTTGGATTTTCCCTCAGGTTGTAGCCTGAGAAACTAGGGGGTTGGAGCCTCCTTCCAGTTGCAGCTGGAAAACAAAGGAATTTGGTGCTTCCAATGAATGTAATTCTTCCAGACATATAAGAAAAATCATTTTGTGGTTTTCTCCCGCTTTGGGTTTCCACGTAAAAACACTGGTGTATTGTGTATGTGTATGATTTCTCATTTGTTCATTGTTTATTTAATCTACAATTATTGGATGATAATGATACATTGATATAACACTTTCATTATATGGTTGAAAAGGTTTAAATTTCTCTATTACTGATTCACCCCCCCTCTTAGTAATCCAACATGGTATTCCAAAGGAGATTTTCACAGACCATGGACGTCACTTCTAGAATAAGATGATGATCAAGTTAACATCAAAACTTGCGTTTAATCAAGAACATTCATCACCCTCCTATCCACAAGAGAATGGCTAGGTGGAGGTTGTCAATAAGTCTCTCAAGACTATTCTCCAATGGACGATCAATTCATCAAATTCGAATCAAAATTTGATGTTGTACTCGACACTTTGGGTGTATCGAACCTCATTCAATACTGCTATTGATTTCTCTCATTTCCAACTCGTTTATGGTCTGGAGGCAATCTTTCCCATAGAGTTCCAAATTTCCTCTCTTAAGTTGGTAGTGGAATTACTGCCCGACGCAACTCCACTTGAAGAGTGTCTCCTATATCTCGAGTAGCTCGATGAGAAGTGTCGAGATTAAGCCTTAGCCAACAAGACTCACAAATAGCGTGTCAAGTGTCAATATGATCAATCATTCCACCCTATATTTTTCTGAGAAGGCGATCTTGTTTTGTTCTATGACCAAGATAAATATCCCTTGGGGGCATGAAAATTCAAACCCATGTTGTTCAGACCATTCATTGTTAAGAAATTCTTAGAAAAAGGTTCTTATCAACTGGTTGACTTCGAAGGTAATGCTTTGTCTGAGCCTAGAAATGGGCTCTACCTTAAGAAGTATTACTCTTAGGTTGTTCACTTGAGTGTGACTTATTGTATGTAATGTATAGTTTTATTTATACATTTTTGTGCCTTTTTGTCTTATGGATGTGTAGTTTATTTTTATTTTTCACCATGGAAGATGTCAAGTGAATATTAGGTTTATGTTGGGTTCGCAGATGGTGCTAGTTGACACACTTAGAGGCTTTCTTCCATATCTTGGGTGATATTCATGCCCATTGGTCAGTTGGTGTCTTCTGGAGGTGTTTCTCTAGGCGAAGCAACCAATAACATTGTCGAGTACAGTGTCGTAATAGAATTACTATGTGATGCATCGTCACATGGTATTTATCACCTCTGGTTTCATCTAGATGCTCAACTGGTTGTGTCTCAGTTAAATGGAGTGTACTGCATCTATGATCTCACCCTTCACTGATGATTCCTTAGGGTACGTCGCTTATAACACTATTTTGACTATATTACATTTATTTATGTTCCTAGGAGATATAATCAACTAACGAATGCATTGGCTAATCATGTATTAGATGGCATCTTGCACACACATAAAAGTAAAAGAACACACATGCACTCATATGTAAATACATTTATACAAAATGATTACTCCATAAGGCAAAAAGATGTATATATATATATATATATATATATATAATATGTCCAAAATAATGTCATAAGTACAAAATGTGGGCCATAAACCTCAAATAGAGCCGATATGCATCGTTGGGCTCAAGCCCTCAACACATAATAGAGTATAAAAAAGAGTGGCCTTGACACATATAAGGTCCAGTGATAAGTATATGGTCTAGGCCTATTGGCCCTAGTGTAATGTACTACAACATTTGCAAGACGTCAAAATAGTTGAACCCAAGTCCTGGGCACTCCTACCACATACGGCTACATGGCCGGAGGTAGGTCCTCAATCTCCACCATCGGCATAGGATGGGTGAGAGTTGTCAGGTTCCTCTCCACCATAGCCTCTCCGATTTTTGGCCCTCCCACTGCTATTGGTCCGACATCCTCTCCAGGACGACGCCTGGTCCTAGCGAAGTCGACTAATCGTATAGGTCCCACATTTGTATATAATAGTTTACTAAGTTATTACTATGATGTTACCATACAAATGAATTAACTTTGAAAGATAAATAATGATGTGTACCTATCTCTCCGTGCTCCTCTAGGCCACGAGGCACAAGCATATAAAGGTCCCTCAAGAAACTGATCCCCGCATATGGGTAGTCTTCGATCACAAGGATTTGATGGGACCACCAGTCAAAGAATTTGTCATCATATGCCTCATGCACTCCCCCTGCTCCCTATTGACGCATTAAAGTAGCCCATTTGCATAGTGTTGGAAAGGAGGCAATATTTCCTCGTACTATCTCTCATGGGCTAAGGCCTCACACTCTCTCAAAAAAGAATGCACACAATATGGTCCCAAACCCAAAGTTCTTGTTCATTATTCTCCTGCAACCGGTCAGTTGTTTCTTCATACAAGTGGGCATCATGGTGCTCCAATCAAATATAGTTCCCTGTAAACACTGAGCTGCACAATGCATCTGGTCACATGAGACCTGGTGAAGAGATGTGGATCCTGTAATCCACCCAATCATATACAACACTACCTATAGGTTGAGGATTTCTATCATTTGAATTGGCACTTGAGAGCCTACTTTCTCAGTGTCATCCTCACAGTACATGCCAATGTAGTCCTCTATATTTTGTGGTCCCAGAGGGAAAGTCCTCAAGTTATCTGACTCACCCCTCTTGGAGAGACCGGTCAAGAAGTATACGTCCTCGGTGGTGGGAGTCAGTGATTGGCCCTCTAGCATGAAGGCCTTTGCGTCATGGTGCCAATAATCTATCAAGTGATTTAGTATCTTGGGTTGTTCTTGTTAGAATATAGAAGATGGTGTGCTCATTTTACCATTGACGATACCCTCGTCACCCAACCATAGGCCGAAGCCTCCCTCCGAGCACCTTAACCTTGACTGAGAATTCCTCCGGGAGAAAACCCTAGGCTAGATAGCCAAACAAAAGGGTAGCGCACCTTTCCCCAAGGATAGCGCATCACAAAAGCTGATCAGATAGTCCAAACCCTCGCCAATAGATAGTCCAAGCCAACATTGAAAATAGCTGCAGCTGCAGCTGCACCTGCAGTCCTCCTCCACAAGTGTGCACCAAACTGGAGCTGCAGTGCGCACCAAACTGGGAATTGCAATTTTGAGATGTCACAAATGAGAACTGGTGCCCTGTATTTATAGTAGTTTTGCCAGTTTTTTTGGGGCCAACTTCTCCTTCTGGATAAGTGTCTGTTTAGTATATTATTATTATTTCTGGCCGACTTCTTCTCTTGGAGGCTAATAACCTAATATTAATTATCTTCTTGAGTTGACAAGGCTTCTAGGGTTATTAGCCAACTCATTAGGGTTTTCTCTTGCTTTCCAGAGTCTTCTGTTCTCGTCAGGTTCACACGTGGAGGTAAATACCTCCCGCAGCTACCATAATATTAATAGTGCCCTCATGAATGGGTAGCGAAAAAGCTTCCACATTCCACACTACTTTAGCATGGCAATGGCCCCTGGATCCTCTTCAATTAGTATTTCTAGCTCCTAATTCTATCTTTCTATCTAATGGACATACATCCTGATGCATGAAAAAAGTTTGAGGTTAGTGCCTTTTTCATTTTTTTTGAATACTTTAAGAGATGTACGCATGTTGTTTTTAAGACAGTCGTGTATGTATGTGTGCTGATTTTTTCTTAGCCCGTGTGTTGAGCATGAATATCCCGCGTACACGCAGAACCGACTTATTTTTTAGGGCGCGCACCCTCTAAACAAAAATAGAAGAAAAAAATGATGAATTTAAATATTGGAGGAGGTCATGTGTATTTACTTGGTTCAAGTTTGAAGTATTTTCATCCACCACAACTCCTTGAATTTGCATTTTAAGGAAGAGAGATTTTTCACTTTTTGGCTATTTTCCAAATTATAATGGTTAAAATGAGTTGTATACCTCTATTTATAGAATATTTTGGCTCTTTTTTCCCCAATTTGGTGATCTTTTCCCCGATTGTTGGCTTGGTGGGTGCTTTGGTTTCTTTTTGGGGTATCTTTAGGTCGCTCTTATGAACCTTTTATTTTGGTTTGGTGTGTCTATGAGATGGGTTACACTCACATCATCCTGTTGTGAAGTTGTATTTTCGACACTTGCATATAGGTTAGGTTCACATCACCTTGCATCTTTCATTTTGTTGACTATTTCTGCTTTTCCATAAAATCAATCCCATCGAAGTGAGACACAAAACTTTCTATGCTCCTTTAGAAGTGTCATAGTTAGGTGGTAGAGCCTCCCTCTACATGGATGCCTTAGGTAGATCCTTTGCTACATTTTGGCATCCATGTTGTGAGTATTCCATAGGCTAGGGAGTCCCTTTAGTCTCTTCATGACTTTGCAATGAAGCCTCATTCTTCTTCCTAGTCATCAGTCTTGGCCTTTCCCATGGGACTCCTCTAGAGCATAGTTTGTTTGCTTTCAAGCTCACTTAAACCATGAAAGTGACATATGGTGAGAGATTATTTACCCTTTTCATCCTGTCATGGATTACATATGAAGAGTATCCCTCTTGGAGTCTCCTTTAATCTTGTTGGCACAAGGGCATACCTAGGGTTCAACTCTAACAACACACCAACAAAACCCCGACTACTGACCCTTTCGGAAACACCTGCGAAGCAGGCAAAGTCTCACCCGAGGTAGAAGAAGGGGGGGTTACAAGACGCAGGTGTCTGTAACTAGGCTGGGACATAGATCTGTGATAAAATCACTTCGCAAAATATTCTATTAACGCTTAGAAGGTGACATGCATTAGTTTCTTAACATCATAGAGCATAATCAAAGATAGATCGGCATAGTAGCAACGCATGATTATATACCCTGAGCACTTATCACTTAGCATTATAAGTTAAATCTAGCATTCATTTACCCTTAACAAAAGTAAAGCACTTAAGCAACAAAAAGATCTATCTATTATACATCACAATCAAAGCACTAAGCAGATTCATAACAGAAATAACACAACATAAAGCAAACCATGAGACACCAGATATACATGGTTCACCCCAAGGTGGGGCTACATCCAAAAATTGCTTCGCCTCTTTATTATTCACCAAGATCTTACATTCAGTCACTCATGTGCACTAAGCCATAGAGTCGAGCTCCACACCAGACATGAGATCTATGCACTGAGCACAAGATCCTACTTCCAAAACTAGGTCAAATGCACAGAGCCAAACCCTCTATCACAACATTTGCACCTTCTAAAAAATCATAGTCACGCACATACCTTCCTTTGCACAAAGCAACTCTATTCACATAGAACTACATTCACTACTTAAACATGTGATATGGTGGATCAGCGCCAGATCCACAGTAATCCTTCTGTTGAGCCATAGATATCTACCATGATGGCACGACATAAGGAGTTTAACGCAAGAGTTAACCTTCTGGTGGCAGCCAAAATGCAAGATCTTCAACACGTTCAACATGGTTGACTGTGCCAACCCCTTAATCCATGGATGCGAGATGAGGTGAGGTTTCTTTTTGGTTGTCTTTCTTAAATAGCGGTGAGGAGCCAACATGGCATAGTTCTTCTGGTCTCCTAAGTTTAAGTTGTTGTGCTTCAACAACGAGATCTGTCCTAACTGACTCCTGACTATGCGAATTCCTTTCGAAATGTACGCAGTGAATACGGAGTACTCAAAATCCTGAGGGATACTATCGTGGTTAACAACACCATCTAGAGGCAAAACATACTCAGGAAGGATTGATGGGATCTACTTCATGTTAGCCAGATCACCGCGGTGCTTACTTTGTTGTTTAGTTTTGAAGTTGATACAGGTGGAATGAAGCTCAATCGAAGGGGAAGCCTATAGTCCCCTAGTCGACGATGCCTGAACACCTTCAGATATTGGTCTGTCGAGCATTATATTTTTTAGAACTTCCTCGACAGACTTCTCCAACTCGCTAGGTTCGCTCAACATTCTATCTTTTAACAGATAGGCGGGGGGTAGACAAACGGACATGCAGGGTAGACAAACAAACAGACAAGGTCTAGATTCAGATAACATAGCTCAACACTTGGGAAATTCTCTGCTTAGCTTATTCAATCATGGGTAGCAAAAATTTGTACTAGCGCAATGACCGATGAGTTAAATAGGCGGGGTATCATGAAAAATCTTCCAACGAACATGAAACTACTTCCATTAATGTAAATCTATCCGTTATGGCACGGTCTCAATGTACAAAAGCGGTCCATCAGCCCATAAATGTGTTTTCTAACCATTCTGGAGCGTCATTCTAATGGCCAGGGTGACTCCAACAGTCATATAACGTTTCTAGGGCGAAGTCCAATTATGCGCAGACCTACTGTTCCAACGAGGTTCAAATCCTGTGAGCCTGCCTCCTACGAGGTTTCAATCTGTGAAGTCTTCCATCTAGTTTCTGTAACTTCTTGTAGCTTTTCCAACTTAGCCTTCTTTTTATTGAGCTTCCTTGCCTTCTTTCCTTTGAACCGAGTCTCTTTAACTATTTCTGGAATCCTCTTTCCATTTTTATTCTTATCTTCCCCTAGCATAGTGGCTTCACATTGTTGAGGTACCCTCAAAGATTCTGAAGTTAATATCCCTTTTCTTAACATTTCCTGAGTGGGCATACTTCTTTCTTAGATAGATATGTCCTTCAAACCTTCTTGCATTCTTTCAACCTTGATAGCTAATTCTCTTTCTTTCTGACCCTCTTGCGTTGTTAGTTTGTTCTGTTGCTTCGACTTATCCTCTCATTCTTCTATCAGTTGATCTATTTTCCTAGCTATGAAATCGCTTAATTATTTCTTTTTTGTAGCTTCTTCCTCTACTTTCCTTCTGATATGATCCTTCGCAATCCAAGTCTTACCTAACAATAGTGGGAAAGGGGCGTTGTCCCCAACAAATCAAATGATTTCAAATTCTTCTTCAGTCGATGTTCCATGAACAATAATAGGTACATTAGTTACTCTTCCACATAAAGTTATCATCTTACCCTTAAACAAGCCTATCCTTCCTAAATAAGGTACCATAGTATGATTTCCCAAAACTTCCCAAGTTTCTTCTGTCATAATATTTACTTGTGTTTCTTCATCCAAGACTATACAATCTATGTCGAAGTCTTGTATTCTTGCACTTATGCGTTGTTTTGCTTTCAGGATTTCTGGTAAATTGACATATTTATGAACATCCATCGTTTCTTTCAACTGTAATAATGTAGTCTAAACTTCCTCTGACCCTTTCTCTTTATGAATTTATAACATGCCCTTAGTCTCTTGACTTTTTTCATAGTTTTCTTGTCTTATGTTCATGCCTTCAACTTTATCAATAATCCTTGGACAATCCTCAACCTCATGACCAAAAACCTTACAACAAAGACAAATAGGGCCTACCTCAGGACATTCCTTAGAAAGATGTCCCGACCTTCTACAATTATAACATAAAGTCAATCCTCTTTTTTTTTTAAATGTCCCCCAACCTTTTATGTACTACACACTTCCCCTAGGATCATAGTGTTGGACCTCCAATCTGCAAAAACAAATTCTAGGTTCCTGCATCCACTTATTAGTCCAAAAACTCTCTATATGCATAAAAATAGCATGTCTTTCTTCATTTCCATTAAATTTACTCAAATCAAATCTTTCTTTCAACTACACCCTAGCCTTCAGACTAGGAAAAAATCTATTAAACATACTTAAATTCATGCTTTCGAAAAACAAATCCACTTATCTTTCTCTTACCAAATCAAAAAGCTTACCTCTTTTAGGATCTTACCTCTTTTCTTTAGAACAACTTAATTTCTTGGCACAAAGCTTCACAAGTCAAGTAGAGTACTGCGCACTTCAGCAACAGACCTATGCACAAAGCTTCTCTTTTTCTTTAATTCAGTTCCCAACAATCACAGTTTCATGTCCCGACAACAGAACCATTTGTTTGCACAGGGGCAGACCCAGGGTTCAACTATAACATCGCACCAACAAAACCCCGACTACCGAACCTTTTGGAAACACCTGCGAAGCAGACAAAGTCTCACCCAAGGTAGAATCAGGGGGGTTACATGATGCAGGTGTCTGTAACCAGGTTGGGACACAAATCTGTGATAAAAGCACTTCGTAGAATATTCTATTAACACTTAGAAGGTAACATGCATTAGTTTCCTAACATCACAGAGCATAATCAAAGATAGATTGGCGCACTAGTAACGACTGATTATATACCCTGAGCACTTATCACTTAACATTATAAGTTGAATCTAGCATTCATTTACCCTTAACACAAGTAAATCACTTAAGAAAAAAAATATCTATCTATTATACATCACAATCAAAGCACTAAGCAGATTCATAACAGAAATAACACAACACAAAGCAAACCATGAGACACCAGATATACGTGGTTCACCCTAGGGTGGGGCTATGTCCACAAACCACTTTGCCTCTTTATTATTCACCAAGATCTTACATTCAGTCACTCCTGTACACTAAGACACAGAGTTGAGCTCCGCACCAGACATGAGATCTGCGCACTGAGCACAAGATCCTCCATCCAAAACTAGGTCAAATGCACAAAGCCAAACCCTCTATCACAACCTTTGCACCTTCTACAAAATAATAGTCACACACATACCTTCCTTTTCACAAAGAAACTCTGTTCACAGAGAACTACATTCACTTTGCTACTTCTACAATACATTCCCCTTTATTTATACTTTACAAACCCTTACAACAAGGCCTAAACATGGGAAAACCCCATGGTTCGACATCCCATAAACCCATTACAAAACCCTAGAGGACACTTTACTGGGTCCACATAACCTTAAAAAATGGGCGAGATTCGTGATCTCATCTCCACCTAGGCATTCCTTCTTTTCGACCAACAAGTCGAAGTCCAAAAGTGGGCCAAATCTGACCAAAGTTTCCTCAAAACTTGGTTGAGGGCCAACAAAGCTCTTTTCAGACTTCCTAAAATTGAAAATATTGTCGAGTGATCTTGTTTCCCTTCATGCTCATCAAACTCAAATTTGAAGGCACACCTGTCCGACGATAGTTTACCCCTTTTTTGGTCCAGATGGATAATTGACAAAAAAGGTATACACTAGGAGCTACGGTTCGCTAGGAGAGTATTATCGGATGTAATATTACCCCTCTTTCAGGCCAGAGGGAATAAATTTACGAAAAAGGGCCATTATCCTTGGTTTTGGTTTATCTCTTTTTTGGGCCTTGGATATTATCTACAAAGAAGGACACCCCTGGAATCTTCTTTAAGCCCTTTTAAGACTCCCTAAATAGGAAAATATCGTCGAGTGACCTTGGTTCTTTCACACTCGTTAATAGGCACTGAAAGAACATCTATTTGGCATACTTTTAACCCTTTTATGGCTAATATATTAACTTGGAAAAAGGAATACCTCAGGGGATATGTCCCACTAGGTGAGTTTTCTCAGGTATTAGTTTACCCCTTTTTTGGACCTGAGAAACTAAATTTATGAAAAAGGAACTATAGCTCTCCTCGGTGTAAGTTTAAACCTTTTCCAGACCTTGGAGACTCAACTTACAAAAAGGTGTGCCTCGGGAGATTCGTCTCATCGGGAGAGTATTTCCAACTATTGTTTTATCCTTTTTCGGGCTTGGGGATCTAACTGTATGAAAAATAACACTTTTGAGTCTTCTTTTAGTGTTTTTCAAACTCTCTAAACATGAAAAACCATCGAGATTACCTTTCCTAGGCTTGTAAAACCTTACATGGAATGAAACTTGTTGTTTCATTCCATAATCACATTGTATGTATTATCCTTGTGTCTTTAGTCTAATGTTGGATTAATCTTGCAATTACTGAACATTTAGATCATTCCTTAGGTGAAATCCTTGTAGCATGTTTCCCTTGCGATCTTACACCTTGACCCATGGAGAAATTTTCCCGAGGGTCCTTATCCTGTACGTCTCCTACTAAATATCAGTATGTTCCATGCACTTGGAACCTGTTTGCTTGCCCACGAAACTCATTCTTCCTTTTTAATGTAGCATTCTTTTATTCTTTTTCAAGCTCGTTAAATATTTGGAAAAGACAAAAAAAAATCAAATATTCCAAAAAGAGGGGATGGGATACACATTCTATTTTATTGACAGCAAGATAGTCTCCCTTGGACAACACACATCCTTCCATTTTTTCTTCAAGAATTGGGATCTAGTATGACCTTAGGAATTTGTTCTCGTTACATAGAGTTGTGTCCTCCTACAATTTGTTACTCTTCCAAACATATGGAGAGTTTG
>SNQJ01S0111206.1:0-13479 GCA_010110895.2 Picea sitchensis | reverse complement strand
GGGAATTTTTCCAACCTGATTCGACCATTCTACAGTTATTCTCTTGACCTTCATGAGTCGGCCATCCCGAGAATCCAATCAAGTTCATATTCTGAATCAACGAAGTTCGGTACCTGTTGTTCAAGTTCCTCCAGTCTTTCCATGACGGTTTGTTGAAGACCTCAGGGTAGTGAGTCCTACACTCCTATTATACTCCTACATGATTTTTGAATACCTTGAAGATATTGCTTGAGTTATGAAGCTACCACCTCTAGCTACATGAATTGATGTTTCCTGAAGATGCATATCACATTGTATTTGTATCTCTTCAGATGATTTTGGGATGTAGCTCTGTTGTGTATTATTCACAGCTACGATCTTTATAGACATTCATATTTTTCTTGTAGTCATGATTATTTTATATGACATGGATCTACAGTGTACTTGATTGGAAATCATGCTTAATTTATCCCGAGCATGGGTATGCCCGCCTAAGAGAGATTATCATTATTTTTCAGATGACATGCTCGTGAGTACTCATCTTGGGCTCACTCGACTCTGTGCCTTCCCACTATATAAAGATGTTGTAATGTATTTTGGAAATCAGTTTCTCTTCCAACCTCACACATTAGGGGGCATCTGTTATAGTCCAAAAATGCCACATCTATGCATCCAAGACATTGGCCCATCCATTTGCATCCTTTTCCAACCATACTACTAAGGTTTCCTTCAAACACAACTCTTTGGATAATGTATGCTCCCTTCTGTACTATCATCTCGCGTACATACGCATGCTGAGTGTTAATTCGTCTGCATAGATACATGTGTTTCATGTTAGTCATCCCGTATTTACTCCCACAAAATGCAAAAAATATAAAATTGTGCCTATTTCAGTGGAGTTTACTGGCTATGAAGGGTTTTCTAACCATTTTACCCCTTGTATCCCTTACCTAAACTGAATAACCATATTTTTCTCATATAAAAAGGGGTCTAGGGGGATCATTTGAAGAGATGAACAAGAAGACAAGAAAACTATGTCAAAATCCTTTCCCTCTCATTACCCAAGTTTTGCATCTTGCTCTGAGTTTTATCCTCAAATTTCCCTTTCATCCATTCTCCTTATGCAACTCTTCCTTCTTCCCATGTTGGCATGTTGGTTGTGAGAATTATATGTGGGATTGGTGACTTGGAGTCACGATAGAGGAGCCTGGACTTGGTTCGTGGAGTGGTGTTAGCGAGAAAAGGTTGTAACCTTTCATTTTGTTTATGAATAAAAGAGATTATCTTTGTCCCAAAATTTTATGTGTATATTTTCTTATCTATTTGATCATTTACATCTATATTTAGGCTTTTAAGTGATTACTAGAGATTGTATATGTTGTTGTGTTTTGTTCTTGGTTTATTGCAGGTCATCTTTGGGAGGAGATCTATGATCTAAGAGGTAACAACAAGTGGAAGAGGTCTACATCAACCAAAAGTATTCAAGGTGCTCTTCTTAACTTTCTCTTCCCTCTCTCTTATCACTTAGTCTAGATTGTTTTGGGGTAGATTAGAGATAAGTCATCCTTTTAGGGGGTTATCACTTTGCCTATTCCTTAGACCCAGTTTAGGGGGAATTTTCCCCGTAGAAAGTCTCTTTGGCTCTTTGCTACAAATTGCACAAGTTATGCATAAATCATGTTTTAACTTCATTCCAAAAAAATGGTTATGCAACTAATATGTCATTGTATCTAAATTTGGGCCTCTATTGTTGTAATTATATTCTAACAATTGATTGTTATCTGTTTTATTATTTTAGTACTTTGTTTGAACAACTTGAGAATATTTTATTCTCAAGCATGTTCGTAGTTATATTTTTTAATTAATCTAACTAAGAGACTATATAAATGGAATCATTGTACCTCTACAAATCTATTTAGAACTTTTTCTTAATCCAAAATTATTTTCCAAGTATGTATAAATACGAATTCCGTGATCAATTGAATTGATATTATTTATTTTGTTTTATCCAGCCCAACACTTTGTTATACATAGGTTGGGGCTGTTATCCCCTAGCCTAGGGATAACTAAGTAGATTATGTCTCAAGGCCAACATGTCCTAGACATGGACTACCGAGATCCAGATTGACTTGAGCTTGGCCCTGGAGGGCCCATCCTTTTCTTCTTCAGTGCTTCCACCTTGTTAACAACAGAAAAATCCATCCCATCGGCCTGGTTCTTCAATAGCAGTGGGTCTTGCTCCATGAGGTAATAAGTCAGGGTATCATGGTATGTGTCACTATGATTCTCAAAACATTTGAATATGTGCGTTTAATTCTTTTACTTCTAATGTGTGATTGGAACTTATGCCTTTCCACTTGTCCATACCTGGGGGGAATGACAGGATGCCCTAGTAAGTTGGTTCCCATAGGGTTTGAGTTGCCACTGGGAGGGGGTTCATGAAAGGTCATCATCTGTTCCCACCATACTTACCACTTTTCATCTTTGTCCCTCTCATCCATCCCACACACTGGTTTGGGCATTGGGTTTTCCAAGCTAGCAAAGGGTTGGACCTTACCTTGTGGGAAGAAGGGGATAAAGGTCAAGAGGGTAAAAGCAGTTGGAAAAAGATAAAATCCAAAAGAATGAAACCTTCAGATTCTTCTCCTAGGGATCCCCAAGAAAGCAATACAAGAATTCTCAGCAAGAAACAAAGGGACCCATAAAATAATAAAATCAAGACCTAGTTGGAGGATAGGGGGTCTCTTCATGAGCCAACCTATCAGGTCCATGGGCATGTAGCAGTATGAAACTACCATTCAGCTGGTCACCACGCTAGGGTAGTGGCTCTTGGTGGAATAACCAAGAGAAAGGGGGTCTCATCACGAGCCAACCTTCTTATTTCCATGAAATGCTTGTGGATAACATTGTCACCACTAGTCACCATGCCAGAGTAGTGTCCCCCAACTATTCTCTTGAAAGAAAATGCAATAAGATAAAAAATATAAAAGGAATGAATGGGATTGGAAACATTAGCATCCATGACAAGGTGCAACTCACCCTCTTCAGAGGCACCCACATGTAATCCATACATTCCTCTGTCATCACTGCACCCATTGCTCAGAAATACCTTACCACCTCATCCACTTACATGGAATTGAGTTTTCTTCACCCGAAAACATGCCACATCCAACGAGAACTATCCCAATAGGACATCTTAGCACCCCCTCCAAACCTGGCTTGTAGAATAACATAACGTATTTGAGAACTTGTCTAGGAAAAGGGGTTTCATGCACATGTTTAGATAACTTGATTATTAGATGTGATTGGCATTTCTATGATCCGTGTGACTTATGAGCCCATGGAGGGCATAATTTTTGTTGTTGTAGGGCCACTCCGATGGACAGGTACATGTGGGGAGATGATTATTTCAGACCTCCATAGGGAAAGAATTCCACCAGATGGATGTTGAGACCCCATCCAGGGGTAGAGACAGAGCATAGGTTTGCACCAGAGATAGAGGAGGACGTTCCACCAGAGAAATCCCGACAGGCTTGAACCCAGGGGAGTATTTCCCTTATTACCATGATGTAGGCCTCGGAAGGATCCAAAGTCCTAAGGAGGCCTAACGTTTTTCTCTTGGAGGACAACATTTCCCTAAGAATGCCTAACGTCACCCTAAAATGGCATGGCATCATCTTTACAACTTGATTTAGGGTTTTATTATGACATTTAATGTAAAAATAGGATATTACATGTAACTGGCCATGTCAGCCTTTTTTTACCTAATTTTGGTCATTGATATTGTATAAATAAGGATTTTATCCCTTTTATTATTCATCATCTTTCACTCACACTTGTGAGGACTGAAATTTCCACCCTATATAGGGTTGCTTGGCTGAAATTTTAGGTGCACTCATTGAGGAAGGCTAAATTTTGGAGTATTTTGGCAAGTTTCTTGGTGGAACTAGGGTTTTGCTTGATGATTCTTGATGTATGTAAGTTAAATTTCTGCAAATCTTCTTAATTGAATGGTTATAGTCATGTTTATCTTGCATTTACATTAAGATTATGAAATTTCTTGTTTAAACCCTAGGAAGTATAGCACATGTTATTGTCCTAGATTTAAAATCCTTCACCTACTAGATCTTGTCAAGACGTCGATTTTCTTGAAGCATTTGCTAGGGCCTTGCCATTGCAACACCCTGGTTTTTATTTCTTCTTCTTAGTCGTTTTTTCTTCATCATTGAGTTAACGAGGGAGGAAATTATACTAAGGCCAAGGGTTACCTACACCTTAGTAGTTAGTTTCCCGTAGGGTTTGATAATTGGAGCCTTGGGTTACCAACACTCTAACTATCAATCTCTCTTGTCTTTGACTCTCCTATTATCATTTTCCTTCAACATTTTCTGCCACATCATTGATTCCATTTTCCCTAAAAGCACTAGTCTAAGTCTTCTTATTGAGTGATTGATCAAAACAACCATCAAAACCTATACCTTGAGCTTCCTACTAACCATTTCTAACATTAGAATAGCCTAACCTACTAACATTATTGTTGTTGTTACTAAAGTAAGTTACAACCATACATTGCAGCATTAAAAGCTTCTAAAAACAATTGAAAAGGGTGATTAATGCATTGCCTTGTTTGCTTCTAATAAATGCCAATATTATGATATTAATGGTTGATTATTCTTAGTCATTTTGAAGTTGTTTCAAGAAACTTATTGTGAAGTATTTCCTCATAAATATTGTTGTTATATTTTTTTGTTTACTTCATCATTATCAACCAATTGTTTTATTTAAGAAAGTATATGGTTTTATGAAGTGCTAACCAGCAAGTTGTACTTGCAATATATATAGGTTCTTGTTCCTTTGTTCCAGGCAGGTACACCTTGATATATTATCATTTCATTGGTTATAAAATTGAGACTTTCTAATCAGTGGTGACTTGTGAGAGAGGATCTTTTATTAACCATTTTGACCTTGCCTTCTCAAACCCCCAAGTCACCGGGGACGTCTCCCGTGGGCATACAACCCTAAATAGAAAGAGGAATCCTATTGAGGTGACAGTGATAGGATAACCTCAAGCTATGCCAATTTTCTTTCCTTTTACCTTTCCTTCTGTCAAAGTACAAATTGTGTGATAAAAGGGACCACTCCAATAGAAAAAGTGTTTTATTTATTTTATGTGTTGTAGATAGTAATTTCCTTTCTATCTTTATATTCATTTTGGATTTCATAGTAACATTTCTATTCATTACTTATAACATTCTATTTTAATTTTTGAGAATGTTGTAGCTCAATTTCAAATTCATAAACATCTTCATTTCAAATTAATCTAGTTTAGAGTGTATGAATTGATCTCAGTATGTTTCAATAAATATATGAGTGGATTTCTAATCATCAACTTTGTAGAATAGTTTGTAAATAGATTTCCTTGCTACAACTTTATGATATGTAAACTAGTGGAAGACAAGAACTTGTATCCTACATAAACAATGCAAGGCATATTGTAAGTACTTGAGAGCCCTCAATTGATAAATTAATGCACAATCTATTTAGATATTATTACTATAAATTGGTAAGGTAATTAAAAATATTGTCAATGCTATGGTCATAACACTTCTAGAATTTGATCCATTGTTCAAAGATTGATCATTGCACCCAACTGAAGATGAGTTGAACAATGGTCAAGGAATTGTTGTGATTATTTTTAAGACTATATGGAAAGCTTCATATGCTAGTATAGAAAATCGAGATGATATACTAACGGAGAACTTGATTTGAAAAAATCTTGAGTATGTGTAAAACAAAGGGAGATGCTTAGAATCATGAGTACACATCAGGTCATCTACAAAACAACCAAATCCATAAGATTATACGTATTGTATTAAATGTGTGTTGATCTCTTTTCTTGTCAAGGATAAGATTCAACCTCCTAGGGTATTCTCATGGAAATGGAGGTACCCTATACATTTTTATAGAGGTGGTGCTCCTATGTTTCTCACTCATATAATAATTATATTATGGCTATGGATAACCAAATTCTCATTCATCAAACATTTAATGCTTGCAAGTGGAACATGTAGTGAAAAAACATGTAAAGATAAAAGATTCCATGGTAGCAATTTTGACATAAGGAAAACAAGAAAAAATTTTCATCCCACCATAACTATTTCCCATGTCATATAAAGAGAAACAAAAACATTTGAAGCAAGGCACCCAAAACATAGAGAAGCATAGATGGTCCTTTCCAGATAACTTTAAATGATTTTGTACAATTCATAACATAAGGATGTAAAGGAGACAGATTCTTGATATTTCATGCTTTAATAAAAATCAGAAACCAAAAAAGTCATGAGCTCCCAAAATATCTCTCTATGGAGTTTAAATAAAATAATAGATAAAAATTTGTTGTTCGCGATCAAATAAAATGTCTGCAAAATTGACACTACATAATATCTGTGATACTTAAACGAGAAAATAAGAAATATGTTCATCCTATTGTACTAGGATGGGGCTCCCGTGGATCATATATTAAGTGGAGGTGACCTGGAAGACAAAAGGAAGCAGTTAGAAATCATCCTTGCACACAAAAATAATTCGAATGTCAAGACTAGATGATTGTAGATTGAGAAAAAATAAAACCGAGGGAAATGATTCAAACAAGACTTATACTCACAAAAATGGAAGTAGGGGTTGGTGGTTCTGATCATTCTCACTTCCTCACTATTCTTTAAATAGGTAGTTTCATATCAACCAAAACTATCATAGTCATTTCTTTAATGCTAAAGATCGCAGTGGGTTAGTTATTGCCTCTAAGGAACCCTTTATCCATTCTTGAATATCTCACGTAATGGTGCTATAGTTATGTCCTATTCAAAATGTAACCTCGAAAAACTCATATTAAATACCTTTCAACAAGGAGCGTTGTTGTTGTGCAATAGAGGTTTGGTATTCATTCTCATTCATGAAGCTAACTAGCCAACGTTGAATTTAATCTTCTAGAAAATTCATGAGGTCATCAAATTCTATTCCCATGTGACACTTAGTATACCCAATTCTTCTTCCATATGATCTCTATTCCTTAACATTGAATCCCTTATCAAGGGAAGACCTTCAAGTTCCTTCACAAGAGGGTACTTCTCCTTCCTTTAAGAGTACCACAGGTGGAAATCAATTACAAGAGGGTATTTATCCTCCTAATCCAACCAACCTATTCTTGCTTCAGTCTATTTTTAGAATGAAAATCTTATTTCTACCTTGTAAGTGTTAGAGAAATTTTTCTTTTTGGTACACTAGTTCAGTGGGAGTTAATTGAAAAGTTCTATTTTAGATCATCATTATTATGCTATTATTCATGCATGCATTATGCTATTATGGAATGTCATGTCCTATATATGAGTGTATTCCATTAATTCATTGTATCATATTGATCGTATTGATCATCATCTATGTATCAATCATCAACTCATTGGAGTAGTGTGAATATATTTTCTCATTCTTCCATATTAAATCTCTCTTCCTTTCTTGATAAGCTTTGTTTGTAATTATTTAGCTAGATATCCTGTGCAGGTTTCGATGAAACATTGAAATGGTATCAGAGCTACGCTGCTTGGAGCAAGCTAGGCAAGCCAAAGAATAAGGAAAATCAGAGTTTCGGTGAGAAAAATCCATGGTCGTACCTTTATGCAGTGATTTCTCCCAAAATATTAACTTTTTGAGGAAACAACTTGAAGGAGAAGTAAATAGACCCATTATGCAAGTGGGTTTTCAACCGTTTGGCGACATTCCTGACCATTTTCTCAAAACGTAAGCCAGAAGATTACCTCCTAAAACCGATACAAATCCTTGGTTGTACCTTTCTGCAGTGATTTCTCCCAAAATATTAACTTTTTGAGGAAACAACTCTCATAAGAAGTAGATCGACCCATTCTGCATGTGGGTTTTCAACTGTTTGGCAATATTCCTTACCGTTTTCTTAGAAAGTAATGCAGAATATCGTCTTTTGAAACTGATATGAATTTCCACTTAAAGTGCCATTTCTGTAGTGATTTCTTAGTTTTTCACTTGCAGATTGAGAGTAAACTTTTAGGGGTTCTCAGACATAGTGGGAGAGATGGATATAACACCTATTCTATAGTAAAACTTGGTGTTAATCCTCACACCATACAATTATTATGATTGGAAGCCCAAGGAAGAATTCCAACTCAGAAGGAAAGGATTGTACAACTTGATGATGGGGACAGGAACATAACCTACATCAACAATTGAGAATATTAGATGGGAGAACCAAAAGGATGAATCCACAAGACTTCTTCTTGAATTGATTTCAACTGATCTATGGTTTCATGTTTCCGCATGCAATACTCCAAACGAGATCTGGACCACCTTGGAAAGTCTGTTTGGAAAGAAAGATCAGATGAGAGGTCATATGCTTGAGGTAGAGTTGAATACTTTGGATCCTACAAGTTTTGATAATATACAATATTTCTTTACTAAGTTTAAATCTTTGATATTGAGCTTAACAACTTGTGGTATTGATAAGTCTAAACAAGTGGATGAACTTATTCTAACAATATTGTCCAAGCTAGGATGAGAATCTTCTCTCATTTTATCAGATCACTCAGAAAGGTAAAAAGGTTGAATTTACATAAGATTCAGTTTATGTACTTGACATGCATGGAAAATCCATCATTGCAATTGGTGAGGTGGATCACAAGTCAAGGTTGTATAAATTCACTAAGTTTTCTAACGGTGACTCATCATTTCTACTTACACATAATGAGAGTACTTTTCATGCACCTCCAGTGAAACATGCATATACTCTTATGCTTCCATTAGTTTTAGACATTAGAGATGACTCCATACACTCAGATTATGTACATGGAAATAAGAAGGTAGTACAGCCAGATAAGAACCCAGCATCGAATCTTCAACAGATGCCCAAGAATGCACATACCACACTTCAGCAGCAGGAAACCTTGGAGAGAATCTATTGGATTCGAGGAGGACTCGATCTCAACATGAGGAGCCTTCTCATTTACTTTCAGCTTCTGAACCTGCGATGCCCATGCATTGCTATATGGTTCAATATTTTGATTCGCATCTCTACAATGAGGTTGTGGGAAATCCATTATGGCAAGCAACCATGCAAAAGGAGTATGACTCACTCCTAAAGAATCAGACTTGGGATTTGTTTCCACTTCCACCAGAAATGAATATTTTCAGGTGCACATGGGTCCACATGATCAAGAGGTACAAGGCTAGACAGGTTTCCAAAGACTTCATCATATCCATAAATATTTTTACATATTCACGAAGACTTTCAGTGAGCAGAAGTTTCAGACTTTGCGGGATCGTCTTGGAGTGAAGAACACAATTGCCTATCAAATGCCTTTTCTTCTTTTGATGCATTGTCTTTTGAGGGTGGGTTTTATTCCCACGTGGTTTTCCCTCTTTCCTCATTTTTATCTAGTGTTCATTAGTTGCATTGTACATGAGTACCTAACAAGGCCTAGTTTTCGGGACTCATTTTTACTCCACAGTGATGTTCATGGGAAGTGTTGGAGAAATTTCTATTTTTGGCGCACTAGTTCAGTGGGAGTTAACTGACTAGTTCTATTTTAGACTTTCTATTTTAGATCATCACTATTATGCTATTATGCATGCATGCATTCTGCTATTATGGAATGTTATGTCATATATATGAGTGTATTCCACTCATTAATTGTATCATATTGATAATATTGATCATCATCTATGTATCAATCATCAACTCATTGGACTAGTGTGAATATATTTTATCATTCTACCACATTGAATCTCTCTTTCTTTCTTGATAAGATTTGTTTGTACTTGCTTTAGCTAGATCTCATGTGCATGTTTCTATGAAACATTGACAGTGAGCTTATTCATGCTTTATATTCTTTCCAAGAAGGTACTCACTGCGTTCTTATATAAAAAATCATCGTTTTGTAAATCTTGTTGCAAAAAATCCTTAAGGGAACAAATCCCTCCTGTCGTAACGCCTACCTCTATAGAAATATCCAAAGATTCCAAGATTATGCCAAGCATTTTATTTATGTTTTCATCCACATATTTTCTGATACCCATTAATAGTTTATTATCCTTTATGACCTTGGAGCTTGATTCATTCACTTCTTAGGGAAATCAATCCTGGACCATTATGGACAAAGGATTTGCAAATAATGATCGCGGGCTCAAGGTATCAACAAGATCCCTTATACCTTTCTTCAATTTTTCATTTTCTATCTCTTGTTGAGTTATTGAGTGAGTTAATACTCCACTTTTGGCTTGATGAATTATGAGAACCCGTGAGGGCCTCAAAATCTCAGACCTCCACTTTCCTATTACTCTTTTGTCTTTTAGATTGAAATTCTCAATCTACAACATGCTAGATTATTTATCATATTTAGCATGATGAAGAGTCACATAATATTCCTCAAATTATTGGTTCCTCCTAGCCAAAATCCTCTTTTATTGGTTTACTCTTATCTATTTTCATTGCGTCCCATGTGGGCTCGTCATTAACCTCATTGACTTTCATGTCTTATACATTTGCTTCCAAACACCCATGGTCTTGAGATTTGCCTCCATCTGCATTTATTTTTCTCTTGGGAATATGAGTAATTATATGGGTTATCTCTAATTGATGCCGAGGGGGTCCATGTCATATCCATCACCCACACATCCTTTATTATTCTCTCTTCCTCCTACATTATCTTCTTGATTTTTGTGACCAAAAGAGGAACTCTTATGGGAATGATGAACTAAACCACCATCAGTACTAGTTGTGGATCTACCCCCCTTTTTGTGTTGTGGATGTTTGGTTTCTTCTTAGAGAGGGACCTTGTTTACACCAATGTTTGAATTTATATATGTAGTTTCATCGTCATGAGTGACTTTCTTCTTCTTTTGAGTATTTTTACTTGTCGTGGCTACCACCTTGGATTCAACATGTGTATATTCATTATCATTGGCTCCCTCTGTGATTTCCTCCATCCTAGTAAAAACCAAACCATAGTTGATCGAAACCACGTGGGTCATGAAAACACCTTAAAATCAAAGCCCCTATGTGCTTCAACTTCTTTCATATTGAAGGAATAAAAAAATCCATCCATTTCAGCCAAGCTAGATGAAATTTTAACTGAAATATCAAAAAATTTGAAAGGCATGGGGATGAATTATTTCTTCCTCTTTTTATCTAAAACACATACCACATTCTATATTGTCTACATATTTCATAACAATAAATCTATCCAAAAAAAAATGGGGTAGAAGAAAGGGATTCCCTTCAAAACCAAAGAGCCTTATGTATGTGAATTATTCTTAAAATATGCATACTCCCTTCCCCACAAGAAAACCTATGGCTACCTATATTAACCTGACCAGTTTAGTTCCAATGAGCATACTTTTGCACTCTTTGACAAAATAATCTTTGATTTTATAGAAATGGAATGGTGCTTTGTTCTTCCATAATATGGGGTACCATAATTGAGTAGAATCCTCATTAAAATTGACATTTCCCCTTTGGGGAATGCCTTCAAACATGTTATAATAAACTAAAGCAAGAACAAGGTAAGAGGTCACAAAGAACCTCTTGGTCTGAATGGAGTTTGATAGTTGTTGGTAAATCTCATTCGAGATAATCTAGGCCTAATAAAAAATCACCCCTACTCATATATAGTAATGGAGGATGTACAAGACATACCTAGGGACACAATAAGTTGAATCTTGACCCACCATAAATGAAAAAAGCCACACAAATTTTCTATATGGTTGACCCAACATGCATATGTTAATTTGACTGGTGGTCATGGGTCCAATAGGAGGTTGGACCAAAAGAACCTTGAGAAAACACGCCTCGCCACCTTGAACGTCTAGGAAAGAATATTCCTCAAACATTTCGAGGACTTTGTTTGGTGTTGGAAGTCACAACATTACTATAAAGGTGTTTGGAGTCAAAGGGACAAGAGTCCTTCCTTTTTCATTTATTTCAATCAATCGATGCTTGGAATCAAATCTACTAGCACACCACTCTACAAGTTCTCTGAAATTGAATATTTTGGGCATGCACTCAACCTTAGCTATTCCACATGTCCACACATTATTTGTAAACTTATCTTTTGGGGAAGAATCAAAATGCCACTTATATGCAATAGACCACTAGAATTCTTGGATTTCATGGCTAATGAATTCACTATATCTCCATAGAATGGATCTCTCCTTTTCTTGTTCACCATCTCTTTCACTTTCAATGTGCTTAGGTATATGTGAGGATTACATGTATAAGTCATATTTTTCGTCTGATAGGAATCCAACTAATAATTACATAGGGATAAATCACACTGTTCAAAATTTCCACCTCATACATTTGGTGCATGTCACTCATTAAATCATAACTATCATTTGTGTACACAAGGCTTGGGGGAAATGTTGTGAAAATTAATCCTCATTAATTAACAATAGTCATTCTCATCATGTGAAATATGCATGATGGATGTGCTATGATTACCTCAAAACTATAAATCACATCCTATGTGGAATGTAGGTTGCAAGAAGTGGGAAGACTAATGTGGAATGTGGGATGTGGGAAGAAATATGTGTGCGGGAGGAAGGGTCAAGTGTTATCCCTTCTCATGAGGCTTAAAGGAATTAGGAAAACATACTAAGTCCCAAGATGCAGGATGCGGGTGTAGTGACAATCGATGTGGGACTGCAGTGACAACTAATGCAGGATATAGGTATGAGAGGACTAGGACCACAAACAGGTTCATGGGAAATTTCTTCATGTCTCCATTACCAAGCCTTTGTGGGATGTGGGTACGGGAGGGTTGGGATGTTTGACAATGGAAATTAAGCTCACATATGCATGGCTAGTAAATTTTATAGAAGGGGTCTGGAAAAAGAAAGAAAGACTCATGCAAAAGAAGGTAAAGTGTATCAACAAGGCATAGGGAATTTTTAATTAATGTTTATATTTTAGTTCAAGTAATTTTCAGATTTTAGTTGGCTATTTGGTCCATTAGTATGATAGTAATGAGAGCTCTACATTTTTATTATGTATGTTGTGAGGTTGTGACTTGGATGTAATGGTATTTCTCCTAATATAATTGAGATGTAAGAATAATTTTACTTACTTCTTTGTCTTGGTATTCTATTTGTATAATGTGTGCATATTTGCATTTCCTATCTATGAAGGGTTTGAATATGCTTAAATGAAAGATATTAAAGGTTAAAAAACTAGATAGTGGAATTTACACTACATTCATTTCCTCTTGCTCTACACAATCCTCAAAGAAAATAATCAAACATGCCTGGAGTGAGACCTTCTTTAAAAGGATAATAATGTCGACATACTAGAATACACCTAATATTTGTGGATAACCTCTATAGACCCTGAATCTCTAAAAGAGCCAAAAATATTTGTTTATTGTAGTGTCCCATTTTGATTTTACTATTGTACAAACTAGACATTACTATTTGTGGGCATTT